>PVHX01006767.1:0-97546 GCA_004024805.1 Geosciurus inauris
CTTCGCTGTTGTTGCTGGCCATCTGCCCCCCCGTTCTCACAGTATCTTTTTTTTTTTTTGTACTAGGGATTGAACCCAGGGACACTTGACCACCGAGTCACATCCCCAGCCCTATTTTGTGTTTTTTTGGTTTTTTTTTTTTGGTACTGGAGATTGAACTCAGGGGCACTTGACCACTGAGCCACATCCCCAGCCCTATTTTGTGTTTTATGTAGAGACAGGGTCTCGCTGAGTTGCTTAGCACCTCACCGTTGCTGAGGCTGGCTTTGAACTCGCAATTCTCCTGTCTCAGCCTCCCTCAGTGCTGGGATTACAGGCTTGAGCCACCGCGCCCAGCCTTATTTTGTGTTTTATGTAGAGACAGGGTCTCACTGAGTTGTTTAGCACCTCACTGTTGCTGAGGCTGGTTTTGAACTCGTGATCCTCCTGCCTCAGCCTCCCAAGGTGCTGTGATTACAGGCTTGTGCCACCGCCCCCGGCTTCTTCATAGTATCTTAAGAAAAGGAAAAGCTGATGTCGAGAGGGTTCATCTCTGCTCCCGTCTGGGAGTGAGGCCATCCCTGGTGACTGTGTCCCTGCATGGGATCGGCCAGCCTCAGGCCAGCAGCTGTGCCCGCTTCAGGATGTCCACCTCTCTGTCTAGCCCAGGGGAGGCTGTGAGCCTGGCTGTGCTTGTCCTGCGTCCTCCTGGGTTGTCCTGGGCTGGCCTCTGTGGCCCTGCGGCTCTAGGAAAGGAGTGGGTAGGACCCAGGTGCACCATCCCTGTTGGCCTGGTGACTCTTTGATGAGCCTGTGGAGCTGCTGACACTCGGAGGGAGGGAGGCTGAGCCTGGCTGGTTCTGTGGCCTGCAGCTGGCGGGTTCTCTGGGTAGCTTCCTGCAAGAGCCCCATGCTGACCTTGGTGGCAACCTTGAGACTTACACAGAGGTTTCATGTGCTTGAGTAGCAAGGAGTGCGTGGTGACGCCATGGGTAAGGTGCGGTGCAGGAGGAGGGGCGGTGACACCAGCCGACCCAGGAGGAGAAGAGGTCTTCACCCCACAGCCAAGTCCTTGCCACCTGGCCTCAGTGAGTGGGACAAGCAGGTCACTAGATAAGAACTATGCTGTTGAACTTTCTGGAAAAGACTCTTGGAGCTGGGTGTGGCACACGCCTGCCATCCCAGTGACTGGGGAGGCTGAGGCAGGAGGATGGCAAGTTCCACGACAGCCTGGGGAACTTAGCCAGACTGTCTCAGAGTGAAAAGAACTGGGGATGTGGCTCAGAGCAGAGCCCTGGGTTAAATTCCCAGTACTGGGAAATTAAGAAACAGAAATGAAGGAAGGCCCGATGCACCCTTCCTTCCGTTTTCACCCTTGGGAGCTGCCACCGTGGAGGAACTGTCCAGGCACGAATGCCCCCTGAAGGCCTAGAGAGCTGCCCCTCAACTGGCCCATCCAGTGCCTTACAACAAGATTGTATTGTTGGGAAGATGGTTTCAACCATTCAGCTCATGGAAGGAGTCCCAGGGTGCCAGGGCCAGTGTCTTAGTGGGTCCGCACCTCCTCGCCTTGCAGCCGCGCCTTGCAGGGACCAGGGTCCCACAGCCCTTCAAGAGCTGTCTGTCAAGTGCCCACCACAGACCAGGCACCTACCCTCCAGGGCTCAGCCTCGGGAGAAAGGCAATCACCAAATGGACGCAGAGGCTGTGTGGGTTGGTGGTTCTTCTGAGGGCTGGGGGAGTAGCTGTGTGTGGACCGAGGATGGGAGGGCGTGCCCTTCTGTGGGCAGAGGGGGTGGCAGGCTGTCTCTGCAGTGGGTTTAGGGACCCTGAGCAGCTAGATAGGACCAATCTAGTGTTTGCAGGAACCCAGGCTGGTGGCTGGTCACTCTCAGGCCAGGCCAGGCTGACAGCCAGTGATAGCCATGTGAAGAGGAGCAGACTGTGTGGGAATGTGTGAGGTGGTTCCCGCAGCCCTGTGGAAGCGGACCTGGGTGGGGCCTTCCCTGCCCTACCTGGTCATGTCCCCCGTTTTCACTGGACTGACCGCAGCACCACCCCTGCCATCTCCAGGGGTCCAGGCTGTCTCGGCCTGGCCACCTCCATCCGGAGCAGACAGATGTCTCACCGTATCCCTGGCTTGTGTGCCTTCCTGGTCAGTCTCCTGCTGGGGACAGACCCCTAAGGTTGAGGCCTCCTTGAAGCCCTTGGCTGTGCAGAGGCGGCCTCCGTGGAGGGACAGCAGCACTCCCTCCACGGCCCAGCATCCGAATGCCCGTGGGGCAGAGATGCCTCTCCTGCACCTGACAGTGCTGGACGGCCAAGCTGGGCCCTGACCAAGTTTCTGGATTCTGCGGGACTCTGCCCCGTGTTGGCCCAGGCTTGTGAGATCACCAGCCTCTCCCCTGCCTGGTGCTGGGGTCCCAGGGCTGCTTCCTCAGTGGCTTCAGAAGCCTGAGAGTCCAGTGGTAGGTGACCAGCCATCCTGAGCTTTGTGCAGAGGCCAGGTCATGGCTGAGAGGGGAACCTGTGGGGCCATGCATGGCTGAATGCATTTTACAACGTGCTCCCTTGGGCTGTGGCTCTGAGGGCCAGGGTCCCTGTGGGTCCACCACGCTGCTCACCCTGCACCTCTCCCAGGGTTCTGGGTCACTCCTGGGCTGGTTTCTCCAGACAACAGTGGAGGTCACAGGCCACCTCATCCTGTGGTCTCGGGATCACAGAACAGGTAACTTGCAGCAATGGATGGCCACCAGCCCGAGGGTCCTTAAGGGCCAGTCAGCAGTCCCTGTGTGCACCTGTCACTGCTTACCTGGGGCTTAAGCCTCTGAATGTGGCTTTGGGGCCTGATCAGGGCTCCACTGAGGGGCCCTCATGTCCTTATGAGAAGTGTGGTATGAGGATATGAGGATGTGGGTACAGGCGGCCACAGGCCCCTTGCAGAGGGGCACTGGCTGAGGCTCAGAGAGGAGGGCTGGTCACAGGGCCTCCTGGTGCCTCCCCCTCCCGCCCCCCTTTTGGGATGGGAGCCATGGGGGGTTGCCCTGTGCTCAGTGGCAGCATCCTGGCCTTGAGGGGTAGAGGCACCCTGCAAACTCTGAAGTTCCCTCCTCTAGAGCCTCAGCTGGGCCAGAGGTCTGGTGGCACCCAGGCGGGGACACCCTGTGGCCTGTCCCAGGGCGCCCAGCTTTGTGCTGGAGTCTGGCTAGCCAGGAAGGACCCATGCACGGGCCAGGAGCAGGGCCAGAGGCAGGGGCTTCTGCAGTTGCTTCCTCTGGACACTGGCAGACCCTGGTCTCCCCATCGTGGCCCTGTGTGGCCGCTCCTCCCAGGACCTTTCCTTTGGAATGCCTCACTTGGAGACTGGACTTCAGAAGGAAGCTCAGAGGGCTTCAAATGTGAGCTGAGGTCTGATCTGAGGTGCCCCCACGTGGGGACCGCTGGTCAACCTGTACACTCCTGGCCTGAGACAGGCACCTGAGCATAGACCACAGGCTGCAGAACAGGCCGAGTTCTGCCAGCCTCAGGCCTGCACCGCGGCCCAGCTGTCTCTGTTCCCAAGGCTGTGCACAGACACCTGCACACTGCAGCCACTGCCTGGAGCCCTGCTGGGGTCCGGCCTGGGCCGTGTGTACACCAGGACCTGGCGTGTTCATGCACTGCCACGAGCAGAGCAGTCCAAGACTGGAAGAAGGGGGTCCAGTGGGTGCAGGACCTGGGAACCACAGGCAGAAGGGCAGAGGTCACGGAGGCACTTAGACAGGACTGAGCCTACCCAGTAGGGGCGGGGGCTGCAGGAGGTCCTGGGAGACACTGGTGGGGGGCTTGGGGACCTGAGGGGACCGAGGGAAGGCAGTGTTCATAGGGCCCTGCCCAGTGCCTCTGGAAGGAGCGAGTCAGTGGGAAGCCTGGGGCACTGGGACCTGTCAGTGAGATGGGAGGGCTGGGCACCACCCCAGGTAAGGTGGCCTGTGGGGAACCTGGGCATGGGCAACAGGCACAGTGTCACCCACCCCCACCCCTCCCCAGCCCTGCACTGGGTCACACTCTGTGGCCTTGTCTGTCTGGCTCTCAGCACCTGGTCCTCAGGTCCATCCACACTGTAGCTGTGTCACCTTGCTCCTGCTGGTGGCTGTGAGGCTCCAGGTGGGTGGGCTGTGCCATCCCTTTGTCTCCGGGGGCATGTTTGAGCGTTGCGCTGGCTGTTGTGAGTCCTGTGGGGAACTGGCGTGCACACAGCTCTGTGTGCCCCTGCCTTCCTGTCTGCTGTGTGCTGGGAGTGGAGTCCCGTCGCGAGTGTGCCGCACCTGCTTCTCCGTTTGCGGTGCCATGTGCTGTTCTCCAAGGGCTGCGCCATTTTGCCCACCACCTGCAGTGCTGAAGGTGTGCTTCCTGCCTCCTGTGTTTTGGGTGCTCACCTACAGTCCGTGGTGCCCAGTGGCTGCCTGGCCACACGGCCATGTGCTCCTCTTCCTGGATTCCCTGTCCAGTTCAGGTCTGACTCCCTGCATGGTCAGGGAAGCTGCCAGGGTCCCCAGGCCATGCACCGCCCAGCCAAGTCTGAAGTCTTCTCTGCTGGTGACAAGGGCTCTTGGCTGACAGCGTGGGGTGTGAGTCTCCTAGGGTTGCGCTTGGGATGGGCATCCGCGGGGCCTGGTGGCTGGGTGTGGGGACAGGGCTCAGAGGCCACCAGAGATGAGGCCACCAGGTGCACTTGGCCCAGTGGGAAGGGCGCAGTAGAGCAGGCCCTGCTGGCTCCTGGGCTCTGGGGCACACTATGTGAGGTCACTTATGCCTTGCCTGGGTCTCCCTCTCCTGCAGTTTGTAACTGGCCTCAGCCAATAAGCACCCAAGTGTGCAAAGGGATTCTGCAGAGAGGGGTGGTGGCTGGCCAGCTCGTTGAGGCCAGTTCCCTCCAGAGTAACTGAGCCCTGGTGAATAGAGTTCCCACCCCATCCTGGCCAAGGTTGTTCCTGCCCAGGGGCCAGCAACACCCCCTGGAGCCTCAGGGAGGTCAGCCTGCAGCAGCTGGGGTGCACCAAGCCTCGCTACCCAACCCATAGCCTGTTTCTGGGTGGGAAAACTGAGGCTCGGCAGAGCTCAGGTGCTGCCTGGTTGTCTGGGTTGTGTAGCTATGGGCAGCAGAGCCCAAGCTTCAGTCCAGGCCTGCCTGGCCCAGAGCCTTGGTGAGCAATGGCCAGGACCCCAGGTCACACAGCTTTCCTGTGTTCACCATGGGAGATGGTCGCTGCTTAGGGCCTGCAGGCGAGGAGGGCCTCCCAGGGTCCAGGCCTTTGGCCACAAGAGGAAGTGACATCTCCACAGCAGGACTGAGCAGAGCTGAGGGCAGGCTGGCCTGGGGCTGGGAAAGCAGGCGTCCCTGCATTTCCCGACAGGCCCTGGGCCCTTTCCCTGCTGTCCCCTGTGCTTGGAGTGCAGCAGAAGGCAGCACCCCTCCCCCATGGGATTGCATAAGCCGCCTGCGTGTGGCTGGACGAGCTTACTGGAAGTCCCAAGGATTTCTTCACTCCCGGGCGGGCCTCAGCATGGCTGCCCTCCCCTTCCTGCCTGCCTGGGTGATTAAGGCTTCGGGCTGCTTGCCCACAGAGCACACCCACTGCCCTGCAGGCCGGCCTGGGGTCCCTGCTGTCTCCAAGCGGGGGCCTCTGGGCCCTAGTGGGACCAGCCAGGAGCCCACCCAGAGCGTCAGATTTGTCCTTAGGCATCTGACAGTGTGGGGCTTCAAGATCCACCTGCCATCTAGACCACGAACACTTTCAGTGGTGCCACTAGTGCACCCTGACCTCAAAATGAGGCCTGGGGCTCTTCCCAGATCAGTTGGGCCCCTCAGCACCCCCAGGAGACCCCATGGCAGTCTCGTGGGATGGCTGGGGGCAGCGTCCCTCTGCAGCCTTGGACACTGGACAGTTCTCTCTGGGTGGAGGCTGGCGGGAGCAGGGCTCAGGGCGGCCTCAGGAAGAAACCTCGCTTCTCTCCACAGGACGCATGCCGCCGCCACGCGGCAGGAAGCCCAGATAGGCGCCGTGGCCCTGGGTCCCAGCCCTCCGTGCTGCCACCTGATGCTTGCGGGGCTGCCATGGACGGGGAGTGCCCTCAGCATGAGCCCCCACCAGCGGGCAGCCTCCTCTGCCCCCCGGCCCCACTGCAGGTGAGCCCAGCACCCTGGCCTCCTGGGCTGCTTGAGCAGGACTCATTGGACACTGAGGTGAATGCTGACCAAGGTGGCCTTCATGTGGGACACTGCACTGGGCAACCTGTCCATGACCCTGACCTCGACCTTCTCAGTAGCCCAGAACCTGGCTCTGCCAGTTCCCCCGTGGCAGGAGAGGGTCCTATCTTTGAGGGTGCAGGGAGGTTAGCCTCGGCCTCCGGCTGCAGGAAGAGTCCCGGGCCTGTCTGCCTCCTGCTGGCCCCCAGCCTGCTAGGCAAGTGCTGCGCCTCTGAGCCACACCAGGCCCTCCTTTGCTGGGGACTGAACCCAGGGGCTCTTCCACTGAGCTGCACCCTGCCCTTTTTATTTTACTTGGGGACAGGGTCTTTCCAAGTTACCCAGGCTAGCCTGGACCTTGCCCTTCTCCTGCCTCGTCCTCCCCAGTCTCTGGGCTTATATGTGTGGGCCACGGGGTCCTAGACACTTTCTTTCAAAACAGTCACTGGCCTTTGGGAGAGACACTGCACGCCGCCCCACCCTGCCTGCCTGTCCCTTTCAGGGGCAGCTCTAGTTGGCCTGTGGGAGCCAGAGTGGATCACTTCATTTTTTTTTTTCCTTTCCAATGTAATAGACCATTTCTTAAGCAGTGTTTGGTTTACAGGAAAACTGTTCAGAAAGCAGAGAGTTCCCGTACAGTCCTGCCCCCCGTGTCCCTGTCACAGCATCCTGCATTGTGTGATGAGCTGATGGCCAGAGCTGATGCGCGGTCATTGACTCAAGTCAGAAGCTCACCTGAAGTCACTCTTGTTGAAGGGCCTGTGGGTCTGACACGGGAATACCCCACAGAGTGGTTTCTGTGCCCTAGAAGTCCTCCACGCTCTGCCTGCCCACCCCACGGGCCCCGGGCTGTGAGCACAGTCCTGTGTTGCCCAGTGGGTCGCCCCTGCAGCCCAGCACCTTCCCCTGGGTCGTCTGCCTCAAGTGCTCGTGCTTTGCCACTGGGCAGCTCTTTCTTTCCAGCACCAAATCCTGTCCCGTGTTCGGGTGGGCCTCTTCACTGACCTGATTCCCAAGGACGTCTTGTTGCCTGCAGCTTTTGGCCGCTGGGAATAAAGCGTCAGGAGTCAGAACCCCAGGCCAGCAGCCCTGTGCCTCCTGTCAGAGTTGCAGGAGGGCCAGGGCCCTGGGAGGGAAGGCCTGAGCCGCCTCTCCTGAGCACAGCTGGTTCTCCCCACAGTGGAAGGCAGGCAAGCTGGGGGAGAGGGGAGTTGCCGGAGGCCAGGTGGAGTGTGGCTTTGAGGCCATCCCAGGTGGACAGGCGCCTCTGGCTGGGGCCGCTGCAGGGTCCACTTTTCAGTGAAACCTCAGAGGCTTCCTCCTGCTGGGTGGGCCAGGGCTCATGCCTGTCCGTCCAGAGCTAGCATAACAGACGGGGCTCTGGACGTTGTTCAAGGGCACAGGATTGGGGAAGGCTGGGCAGGACAGCAGCGAGAACAGCCAGCCGTGGCTCCTGCAAAGCCAGGGCATGGCTGCCAAGTCCCCTGGCACGGGGCGGAGGTGCAGGCGTGGGGATTCCCTGGACCCAGTCTGGAAAGGCTACAGGGACACATGACCCCCGTCACCCTGCCTGGCTGCGCCACGCCCCACCCTGGTGTGGCCAAGCCTGGAGAGTGAGGTTGCATAAAGATCCCATGCGCATCCCCTGATGAGCAGCCGGCTCCTCTGGACCAGAGGGCTCAGCTGGCGTCCTGCACCTGCAGCCAGGGGCAAGGCGTGTGGTGCCCAGGTCCTCTCTGTCCTCCCCGCCTGGGGAAGCTGTCCAGCACCCACCCCTGCCTCCCTTGGCTGCCCGCTGGCATCACTGCTGGCACCTCCTGCTGGTGACTCCTCACCTGCACAGCCCATTGTTTGCTTAATTATTTCCCTGCTGCTGGGCCTTGCGGGAGAGGCTGCTGTTCTCTTTATAAATAGTGCTGCTGTATCTTCTGCCCCCTCATGGATTACTCCTAGGGGGCATATTTCCAAAATAGGATTCCTGGGTCAGAGGGAGCGCTGGCGCTGTGCAGAGGATGGAGCTGTTCCTACTGCCCTGTCCCCTTTTGCCAGCGGCAGGCTGGTGCTCTGTCTGGGCAGCCGTCAGGGCTCAGAGATGGGGCGGGGCGGGGCGGGGCGGGGATGCCTTCCCTGGTGTGTGAGGTGTGGGTGGAACCCTGACTGCTCCAAGCCCCTGGAGAGAAGGCTCCCTGGTACTCTCCAAGTTTGGGCTGCTGCAGGGTGTCCGGGCGGCCATCCTATAGGCCATGCTGGGGAACTGGCCTGCCCCTCCTGCTTCAGAGAAAGCCTGACTGTCCTTCCTGACTCCAAAAGGAAATCCCTAGGCAAACTCTAATTGGAGCACAGCTGCCCATCTCTGGGCCGGTCACACCCCAGGGCATGCCGTCTGAAGACAGAGCCACCCCTGGGTACCAGTGCAAAGTCCCAAGGAAAGCTCTGATTGGCCAGCCATGCAGAGCCACCCTGTGAGTCAGGACTAGGTGTCCCTGATTGGCAGTCCCCGGCAGAGTCCCGGGCAGAAGTTGGGGGCCTGTGTGCACAAGCCATGACTGTCCTATCCCCAGGTGGAGGCCTGAGCCCGTGTTGCCTGGGGGCTCTGGTCTTGGAGCTCCTCCAGGTGGAGCATGCTAGGAGAGCCAGGGGACCCTCAGCTCTCTCACGTCTGTGGACATGCTGGATAGCTTGCTCTAGTTCATCTTAGAGGCCCCGGCTGTGGAGTCAGGTCTGCCCTGGTGTGCTCTGCCTTGGGGAGGCTGTGGCCCTGTCTGGGGCCGGGTTTCCTTCTCCCTGACTTGGGGCAGAAGGTGGATGGCACTAGGCCCAGGCTCCGGGGAGACCCCACCTGGGTCGTGGTGGCCCTGCCTCCTCCCATCGTGCTCGAGTGAGGAGGTCGAGCCTCGGAGCTGGAAGCCTGAGAGCCTCTGGCCCCCACGCTGGAGACGCCTGCGCTTCTCTCCCCGTCACTGGCTGTTCTGATAGCCTGCCTCGGCAGCCGCTGGAGCACTGGACGCCCAGGGTTCTGCTGCGGCTGGGCTGGCCGCTTGTGGGTCCTAGATTTGGAGGCTGGCAGGCCCCGGGACGTTGGGGCTGGGGTAGTGAGGACACAAAGCTGGGAAGGAGGCTGTGCCGCCACCCGGGCCGGGTGCCAGCTAGCACCTGTAACAAGTCTTGAGTGGGTGTGGCTGGGCCCAGGGACTGTCCAGCCCCAGCCAGAGCTCCAGTAGGCGCTGGCCCCGGGCACTAAGGGACCCTACCGAACGGTCCCCTTACTGCAGGATGTGTCCGTGGCCCCACACCTTGGGGAAGGGCCTCGGTGTCCCTCGTGTGGTCCTGCTTTCACCGTGGAGCTGGCTGAGCGCGGGGCCACAGGCTTCCTGGCCCTGCTGCCCCTGAGTCCTCACAGCCCCACCACTCCTCAGAGGGGGGCCTGCAGGCGGAGTCACCAGGCCCCCAGCACCTGCGCCTGGTGGGAAAGCTCCCTGGGCACGCACCTTGGGCTTCTTGCGGACGGGGAAGCCAGGGCGCTGTGAGGCTGGTGCCTGGGTGACCCGCAGGAGAGCCCTGGTTCCCCCCTTGTTCTCACCGTGGTGGCAGCTGTGGCTGGTTGGGGCAGGGGTGTGGCCGCCTCTCCCGCCTGTGCCTGATTCCACTCTCACTGTTCCAGAATGCCCTCCTGCACTGTCCCTGCCCCTGGTGGAACAGCTTCCCGCAGGCACCGTATCCAGCCTTCTCCAGCGAAAACCAGTAAGTGTCTGGGCCTGGTCCTCACCTGCCTGCCCTTGGGCCGCAGTGGTTTCTGAATGCTCCCTTAAAATTAGAGCCCACAGCCCTGAGGGTCCCAAAGTCCCTCTAAGGGACTGTGGGTCCTAGTGCATGGACCTGGCCAGTTCTGTCTCTATGGGCTGGGCCTGAGTGTGCAGGGGCTGCTGAGTCTGCGTTTGCCTGAGCCCTGTGCTGTGACCAGCTGGGATCACATGAGAAAGACCTAGCCAGGGAAGGGCAGAGTGACGAGGCTGGGGACCAGGAGCTGGTGAGGAGCTGTGTGGTGAGCAGCGCCAGGAGGGAGCTTTCCCCAGAAGGCAGCAGCTGAGCTGGGTGTTGAAGGAGCAGTAGGAGTTTGCCAGGGAAGTGGGCTGAAAGCGTGAGCAGCGAGAGCTTTGTTGGAATTCTGGAGAGTTTTGGAGTGAGCCAGGCACAGTGGCGCATGCCTGTCACCCCAGTAGCTCGGGAGGCTGAGGCAGGAGAATTGCCAGTTGGAGGCCAGTCTCAGGAAAGTACTGAGGTCATAAGCAACTTAGTGAGACTGTCTCAAAATGGGCTGAATTGTGGCTCGGTGGTTAAGCACCCTGGGTTTAATCCCCAGTACCAAAATAGTGATAATGGTTCTGGAGTGATCATTCGGAGCAGGGCAGGCACAGAGCATGTATTCCAAATGCACAACACGGGAGGTGAGCTGCTCTTTTTATGTTAGTGATTGTGTGTGGGAGTGTGTGTGTGCTGCGAATGGAACTCCAGGCCTTGTGCGTGCGAGGCAAGCGCTCTACCAACTGAGCTATATCCCTAGCCTCCTTCAGGCTGGTTTTCTTTTTCTTTTTTTAAATATTTTTAGTTGTTGCCGGGTGTGGTGGCACAAGCCTGTAATCCCAACACTTAGGGAGGCTGAGACAGGAGGATCGCGAGTTCAAAGCCAGCCTCAGCAAGGGCGAGGCGCTAAGCAACTCAGTGAGACCCTGTCTCTACATAAAACACAAAATAGGGCTGGGGAGGTGGCTCAGTGGTCCAGTGCCCCTGAGTTCCATCCCCAGTACCAAAAATAGATATTTTTTTAGTTGTAGACGGGCATAATGCCTTTATTTCATTTATTTTTTTTGTGGTGCTGGGGACTGAACCCTGTGCCTCACGTGTGGGAGGCGAGCCCCCACCGCTGAGCCACAGTCCCAGCCTTCGTGTTAGTTTCTGCAGACGTTTCAGAGCTGAGAGGCAGAGACTTCGGGAGCCAAGGGAGCCCCAGAACGTGGAGCTGGGGGCAGGACGGCTGAGGAGCACTGACTCCCATCCCGTCCCAGCTCTGCACAGCCCCCTGAGGCTCAGCCTCCCAGCTGCAGCTTCCCCTCGGTGGGTGTGGAGCAGCAGCTGTGAGGTGGCCGCGTTGGCCCCACCCCTGCTCCTCATCCTGGGGTGACAGGGCAGGACGGTGTGGGGACAGTGACAGGATCCCACCCTTGGAGGAAGGTGCTCCTGGGTCTTGGGGCTGCTTTCACCTGCCATCAGTGTGAGTTGGGTGTGGAGGTCGGGAGCTGTGTGGAGGGCCAGCGGGAGCTTCAGTGGGCTCTGCGACGTGCCCGCTGCCTGCAGGAGTGGGGCTGGGGCGCAGCTCTGAGGGCACTGCGAGCAGCCCCGCCCGCCCGCGGTCACCTCCTCCCGTCTCTCTTTCCAGTCAGTTCATGAGCTCCACCTCCTTCCTGGGCAGCCAGCCCTGTCCAGACACCAGCTACCCCCCTGTGGCCACCGCCCCCAGCTTCCTGCCCAAGAGCAGCGACTTGCCTCAGGTAAGACCACAGGCTCATCTGTGGCCAGTGTACATCTCACACGGGGCACTGTGGCCATAGGCCCACCTGAGGACCCGGTGACCTTGGCTTGACTTGGGGCTGGGGCTGGTCAGGTGCTGCTAGCAGCAGGAGGTGTGGCTTGTTTTCCGAGCAGCCTTGCCTGGCCCCTGGGGGCCCCACGTTGCGTCTGTGCAGCACGTGTTACGAGGCACCTTCTCCATGGCGGGGAGCTGTGCCAAGGTAGGGGCACTGGAAAGATTCCCTGTGGTCACCATCAGACCATCCCCACAGAGGTGGCCACAGAGGGCAGCCCAGCCCCCACAGGCAAGGGCCCAGAGAACTCCACGCCCCACCTGCCTGCCCTTGAGCCCCACCTCGTGCCAGGTGACCCCACAGGGAGCCCCATGCCGGGCCGCCCAGCACCGAGACTGCAAGCCAGCTTGTGCTTGTAGGGAGAGGCCACAGGGTGTCAGTGCTGCAGGACATTGGAGGCTCGGTGGGCCCTGCACCAGGAGGCACACCTGTTTCCGAGCTGCTGGGGGCCTGGGCAGGGTCGCCAGCCCAGGCCATCCTGGGCAGCTTAGTGAGACCACCTGAGAATGGCAAGTGGAGAGGGCTGGGTGGGCTCAGCGGTGGGCCCGTCCGTCTGGCATGGTGAGGCCCTGGTGCGTCACAGTGCCACACAGAAGGACCAGCTGCGTCCTGAGCACCTTGGCATCTGATTTGGGATCTGAGGCACTGTTGGCCTCCGTCTCTGTCTGTGTCTCTCTGGATCTCTATGTCTCTGTCTCTCTCAGTGTCGCCGTGTCTCTGTGTCTCTCTCTGCCCCTTCCCATCCTTCCTTCCCTGCCTCTCTCACAGCCCTGCCAAGAGTGCAGGAGCCTTGGGCGGCTGTGCCCCTGCATCTGCTGCCTGTCGGAACCTTGCTTGTCTGCATGTGTCTGGCAGGTGTGGGTGGCGCTCCCCTCATAGGCGCCGCACCCTCCGGTGTATCCTCGCCTGGATGCGTCTGCACGGGAGGCCTGCTGGCGCTGTGGGGCCAGCGGGGCCCTTGGAGGAGGGCCTGTCCCTTGGAGAGACGCCACACCTTCCTCGTCTGACACCTGATCCCTGCCAGCCTCTCCCTCCCCGGGACCTGGTCCTGTGGCGCCAGGAGTGCAGACCTGAGCCCTGGCCAGCCTCCCACACCAAAGCCCTGCTGCTGACAGCATGTGGCAGTGGGCAGAGCCTGTCCTCATCCGCAGGGCCTGTGGACATGGTGCTTCCCAGGGCAGAAGGGGACACAGGGTCCTCCTGAGGGGCAGCAGGAGGGCCAGAGTCAGAGCCTGGAAGATGCTGTGCTGCTGGCCTGGAGCTGGAGGAGGGAGCTGGGGCCGAGGGCTATGTGGCCTTAGGAGCTGGAGGAGGGGACGCGGACTCTCCCTGGGCCTCCCGAAGCCAGCCTGCCACACCTGGTCTAGCCAGAGTGGCTGAGTCGCCTGCGACCAGAGCTGAGTGCTGGCGCAGGGTGCTGTCCACAGCTGTGGCTCCTGCAGTGCTCTGCCATGGCGGTGGGAAGAAGCTGGCACGTTACACGAAGCCTCCACTTGGCGGGCGACAAGTGGCAGTGCTCCCGCAGTGGCTCCTGCATGCACGCCCGAAGGAGCTGGGATGGAGCCTGCAGAGCAGGGTCAGGAGGGAACAGGCCGGGCTTGACCTGGATGGCTGCGCGCTGGGACTCCGGCCTGTGGGAGACAGCCAGCCCTTCTCATTGTGGAGTCCTCCGTTTCCCTTTGGGGCACAGTGTGTCCTCCCCTGTCCTCTGCTGCTTAGTCTGGGCTCCGACCTCCCTGCCTGGATCCGGCAGCACTGCCCACTGGGCCAGCCCTGGAGGAGTGCCTGCGGGAGGGCGCTCCCGGGCGCTGAGCGCCGGCACGCTGCGGTCTCTTCTTGGAGGGGCCTCCTGACCAGCTGTGCTTTAAGGTGCTCCAGATTCGTGGGCGTGTGGCAGGAGCTGAGGCCCTGAGCACCCCCGCAGCATCCCCATGCGAGGTGGCCTCAGGGCTGTGATACCCTGGCTCAGCGCTGGTGACCAGTCCCACCTGGGGATGTCCTGCCCAGCCCCACTGCCTGTGTGGGTGTCCCAGGGCCGCGAGTGCTTGCCTCATGACGAGGTGCAGGCCCTGCAGCTGTGGCAGTGGGTCCTCAGGGCCCAGTTCAGAGGCCCCAGAGACGTCTTGGTGCCAAGGATGGCCTGCACGTGGCCGGGCTGCCTGCGGCTCCTCCTCGGTCCTGCTGTTGTCCCTGCAAGGGTGGGCATGGGCAGCCGCAGGTGCACGGTGGCGCTGGGGCAGCCTGGGCACGGGCCTGCTGTGGCCCTCCGCGCAGCGAAGCTGGGGGCTGGCCTCGTTCCTCCCCCGGCAGCTGGAAGGCTCTCGCAGGGACAGGTGTCGCTTGTCCCCTGCTCACGCACCACCGTGCCCGGCTCCGCTATTTAGTTTTTAATCATTTCTTTCCATCGGGAGGCTCATGGGTGTTTATGCAACGTGTGGGTCACTGTAGGTGCCGTGGTGGCCCGGGCATGGCCCAGCTGTGCTGCAGGGCCATCAAACCCCAGGGCTTGTCCTGAGAACCCCTGCCCCGCCACAGTCCCCTTCCTTCCCTGCTGCTGAGGGCGGCCCAGGTGCACTCCTGGACCAGCCCTGGACCTGGACCTGGACCACCTGCTAAGCCAGCCCTTGGGAGGGGCGTCTTCTCACTGAGCCGCCTGTCTCCAGGTTGGTGTGCAGCCACTCGGGCTTGCATGTCCCTGTGCAGTGGCCTGGAGCAGCTCTAGAGGCCCCCCGGGACAGCCCTCCTGGGCTGCAGGTGTGTTGGCGTACTGGACTGGTGGCTTTGCGTCCACTTTTTTTTTAAACTGAGATGATTCATATAACAGAAAAGGCACTATTTCACTGGGCGCGGTGGCCACACCTGTCATCCCAGCCCTTTGGGAGGCTGAGACAGCATCGCGAGTTCAAAGCCAGCCTCAGCAACGGCGAGGCACTAAGCAACTCAGTGAGACCCTGTCTCTACATAAAACACAAATAGGGCTGGGGGTGTGGTCAGTGGTCGAGTGCCCCTGAGTTCAATCCCCGGTACACCCCCCCCCCAAAAAAGAAAAGGCACATTTCAAAGTGCACATCTCCGTGGTTCTCACTAAATTCACTGGGCTGTGTACCCGTATCACTAACTCCAGAACATCGTTGGCATGTGGCCCTCTAGGTACACGTGGCCATGCCGTGTCCACCTGTCTGTGTGGGCTGTGCTGGGTGTCCTCCATCTCTGGGAGCCCACGTGGGGCGTGCATGTGGGGGAGTCTTCCAGCTTGTGCGCTTGAGTGCAGCTGGGCGGGATGTAACAGCCGTGGATTGTGCCGTCAGCGAAAGGTTTGCTCTGGACGTGTGTTACGGACGAGGTTGGGTTGGACTGGGCGCACTTGAGGACACACTGGGGACAGGGGCTTCTAGAGCTGGTGCGCAGAGGCTTGGGTCCCCACAGGCCCTCCTCTCTCCACCTTTAGGCTGTTTCTGCCCTGTGCTGAGTGGGCTCTATCCAGGTTCACCTGGCCCCTCCTCTGGCTTCTCCTCTCCCCCTGCATTCCGTCTTTGGCTGTGCCCGTGCCTAGAAATCCCTGTGGGTCCTGGCTGCAGGGCATGGTAGCTGCCTCCAATGCCCATTGCCCACCACCACCCTGCAGTTCCAGGAGCAGGACCTCTCCTCCCAAAGCCACCTGGACCCACATCTCAGCCACTGTGCCTCTTCCCCATACTGCCCACTGACCCCTCATCTGTGAGGATGCTTCCCAGGAGTGGTCAGCAGGCTTGGCCTGCACGCAGGGTCCCCTCCACGTTGAGGACCACCAGGAGGTGTCGTCAGTAACAGCTGCCTGCCAGCCTGGGGGCTGCTGAGAAGCCAGGCATGAGCTCATGCTCAGGAGAGGCTGTGCGAGCTGCCTGGCTCCCACGTGCTGCAGCAGCCCCGACCTAGGCCGCTCCTGCTCTGCAAATGTATTTCAGCAGGGTTAGAGGTCTGGCCCACCCACACCCATCTCCGCAGTTACCGGCAATGGACAGAAAGAGAGGGAGAGACAGGGAGAGGGATTCCTTCTTACAGGAAGCCCTTTGATTCTCCCACCAGCCAAGTTGAGAAGACCCACCTCTGCCCTGCAACCTGTGCTAGAGGAGGGGCCCCTGGGAAACCAGGAAACCTGGGAGCTGGTGGCTGAGAGGACCACACCCCACAAGCAGATCTTAAGGGAGTGGGACCCCACAAAAACCTTGGGTCAGGAAGTGGCTGCAGGGAGCCAGGCCCTGGCTACAGCATTGGGCACACTGTGGCTGAGGCTGGGCCTGCTCCAGGACGCCCGTGCACGTTCAGAGCAGGCTTGGGGCGGAGGGCCTCGCAGTCCTGGAGGCCAGCCTGGGTCTGGGATGTGCACAGCCATGCTCCCCAGAGTCCGTCCTGCCTCCTCCAGCTCTGAGAGCCAGGTGTCCCTTGGCTTTGGCCACTCAGCTTCAACCTCTCTTGTCACTCGACTGCCTCTCCATGTGTCTGTGTCCCTACATCTCACGAGGGGACCTTTCCTCGATAAGGGCCCAGCCTAACTCAGTGTGACCTCATCTTCATTAGTCACCTCTGTACAGACCCCATTTCCAAATGAGGCCCAGGTCCCATGGGTTAGGGTTAAGGGTATCATTTTGGGAGACACAGTCCCCACTCAACAGGAAGCCAGAGGGCTCCTCCCAGACGTCTGAAGCGATGCCCAGCAGCTTTCTCTGACCCACAGCTCCCCGACTCCAGGGACAGAGCAGGCCCCTGCTCCAGCTGCTGCTGTGACTTAGAAGCTCACCACTACAGGGCTGTTTCCAGGGCCCAGCCAGCAGGCCCAGCCAGGGCCACCATGCCCTTCCAGGGCATCAGTGACAGGCAGGAGGTGAGGGGCAAGCCCAGGACCTGACAGTGTCCACGTGACCTCAGGTCAGTCTGGTGAGGGCCTCACAGCTCATGGACACAGCCAGACAGGGACCGAGCTCACTCACCCAGGTGCCCTGAACATTCAGGTGCCTCACCCTGTCACTCAGTTGTCCTCCCTCCCCACGTCCACCCCAGGCCGTGTCCCCCTGGCACCAGCCAGCTCTCATCCCCACTGTAGTCTGCACCCCTGCACCTCCTGTTGCCACCTGCCCCAGGGTCCCCTCTCCCCAGCGGCTACAGTGCCCTGGTGCCAGTTGGGCTCCATTCCTGGTGCTGGACCAGTGGGCCCCATGGCAGCACTAAGCCGGGTGCTGGGGACAGGTGTTGGCCAACCCACAGTGTCACACCTTCCTCAGGGAGTCTGGGGGCAGGTTGGGGGCTGAGGGTGAGGAAGGAGGTGGGGTGGAGTGGGTGACGGTTCCCCAGGCAGGAGACCCCCTCTAGCTGCCCCCTGGGAAAAGATGCCCCCGTAGCCTGAGTCCGGTCTCCTGAGTACCCAGCCCGACCTCAGGCTCACCTCCTGCCGCACAGCGAGTTCCTGGGCACAGGCGCAGGAGCTTTGTGGCTGGCTCGGAGCACCCATGCCGGTCAGCCTGACTTTAGTCTCTTCCACGCTTTGTGTGTCTTTTTACTTTCTTACTAATCCTTTTAAAAATGAGACGATTCACGTAACTTTGGGTGTCGTGATCACATCTGGTCCCAGCTACTCAGAAGGCTGAGGCAGGAGGATCACAAGTTCGAGGCCAGCCCGGGCAGCTTAGCGAGGTCCTAAGCGGTTTTAGACCCTGTTCAAAATAAAAAGTAAAAAGGGCTGGGGGTGCGGCTCGGTGGTGGAGTGCCCCTGGGTTTGATCCCCAGTATTGGGGAGGGGGTTCACATTAAGTCCATCCTGTTAAAGCACATTCATGGAGGTTTGTTGTTTGGTTTTGGTACCAGGGATTGAACTCAGGGGCACTCGACCACTGAGCCCCCTCCCAGCCCTATTCTGTGTTTTATGTAGAGACAGGGTCTCACTGAGTTGCTTAGCGCCTCGCCCTTGCTGAGGCTGGCTTTGAACTCACGATCCTCCTGCCTCAGCCTCCCTAAGTGCTGGGATGACAGGCGTGGCCACTGCGCCCGGCCATTTATGGAGTTTTGCAATCACTGTGTCCATCTAATTCCAGACATTCCACCAACCCAAAAGGAAGCCCTGTCCCTGTGAGCAATTACCCCATCCCCACCCAGCCCTGTACCCATAGGTCCATGTCCTGTCTGTGGACTCCTGTCCTGGGTGTCTCGTCACTGGGTCACACACTATAATCTTGTGCATCTGGCTGTCACTGACCATGAGGTTCTCAGGTCCATCCACGTTGCAGCTGTCACCTCGCTCCTGCTTGGCTGACGACGCTCCAGGGGGCTGAGCCAGGCTATGTCCATGCATAGTCACATGAGCCTCGCAGACCTGTGTGTGGCCTGCCTCCCTCCTTCTGGGCTTACTCCCAGGAGCCCAGCTGCAGGTTGCGCGTCACTCTGAGGTGCGGGAGGGCCTGCCATTGTGGACTGCCTGGGTCTCACTATCCTAGGGGGTGTGAAGTGGTGCCATACCTTCCTCCCAAGTGCTGGGGCTCCCCCACCCCAACTGGCTTGCTGGCTGGCTGAAGGGTGGTAACCTTGGCCTGTGCTGTCTACTGCTGGGCATCGAAGGGTCTCAGAATCTAGAACTGGGAGCCCCTCAGGGACCCTTGTGGTTGCTGCCTCTGGGGTCTTCCGAGCCCCCTTAGAGCCCTAGGAGAGATCCCGCGAGCCCAGGCTACCCAGGCTTCCGGGGGCAGAGACTGCTCCCCCGTGGTCCCTTCCACCTTACACAGGGTGCTGTCTGGCCGCAAGCATGGGGAGTCCATCTGCTCCGGCCACTGAAATCCGCAGTGGAGGCACCCTCGCTTCTCCTGACCCTCTGCTCTGAGTCTCCAGCACCCTACCTCCTGGGGGCATCAGGAACGCCCACCCGGGGTCCTCCACCCAGGTGTCTGCTGTGATACCCTGCTGTCCTACTCCCCAGGGTCCCCAGCTGGGGAGGCGGGGGATGTCCTCTGTTCAGAGTTCTGTTGGCGGAGTGACCAGGCCCACGTTAGCACTCAACCACAGCCGAAGCCCTTCCCTCAGCCGCCGCTGTTCCTGTAGGCTGTGCTGGGCACTGGGTGCAGGCCAGAGGGCAGGTCTGCAGGGGCCCAGGGCTGTGCCCACCCTCAGCTGTCGGAAGCAGCACCCTGTGTCCTGTCCTGGCCATGGCCTCTACATGCCCCTCGGGGAGCTGCTCTCCAAGAGGGGAGCACAGCATCAGCGCCAGGCTGGGAAGCTGGGGGCCTGGCCTGCTGGCCACAGGGACACAGGGGAGTGGACCTCAGTTCCCCCAGGCCTTGCCTCTTAGTCACTGTTGTAAGGACCCCCGAGCAGCAGCTGGTCCTCGTCAGGCCCAGGGAGCAGGCAGAACAGAGCCCAGCACCTCAGCAACCTGGAGAAACAGAGGCCTGTGCCCACCTCGCTTTTACCCCCATCCCGGTGCCCCAGAGGAGCCTGGCTAGGCTGGCAGGCTGCGCCCAGGCCAGGCAGCTCTGCGTTGTTGACAGCCCGTCTGTGGCTGGATTACGCCCCGTACAGTAATTCTCCGCGCTCTGCCAGTAATCACCCTGACTTACCAGGCAGGCATCATTTCCTGAAAGTCAGCCCGGCCTTAGAGGAAGTAGGCGCGAGGCCGTGACTAACCCAACATGCAAATGCAGCGGGCCTGAGACAGCGCCGTCCTCCGCCCGCCCCCGTCTGCCTGGGACGGACCCAGTGCCGGGCTGCCGCCACGGTCATGAGGAAGGCGCTCAGGCGGCTCCTCCAGGGGACCTGTCCAGCGGCCGGCACAGTCACGCTCTCCAGCCATGTCCCAGCTGCGCTTCTGCCTACAGTTTGCAGCACTCAAGGAGGTAACGCACCTCGCTCCTGGGGCGAGGGGCCTGGAGGGCGAGGCCCCACCTGCCCCTCCAGAGCTCCCTAGGGGCAGGAGCGGCCAGGCGTGGGCAGCCCCTGGCCCTGCTGTCCTTCTTTGGCAGCGAACGTGGATGGGAAGGGGTTTTCTGGGAGAGCTCTGGGTGTCCCACAGGCCAGGCTAGAGCAGACACAGGAGGGGCTCAGCCCATCCAGGAAGGAGCCCCAGAGAGAGCGCTGGCTGGTGGGCGGGGGCTCCACCCGTTCTGCCCCTTTCCCGGCCCCAGGTGGGACTGGCATCAGCCCCTTGTGGGCCAGGGTGGGTACAGTTTGAGACTGGCTCTGCCTGACTGGGTAAGGCCAGGTCCCCCATCCTTCCCTGAGGCTCCCCTTGAATCTGGCAGGGGTGGAGCAGCACCTATTTATGGGGTCATTTCTGGGCTCAGCTTCTTGGGCCAGGAGGGGGTGTGTCTACTGCTCTGAATGTCCCCCCAGGCCAGGTCCTGCCTGCTTCCTGCCCCCTGGCCAGGGCTCCCCAAGTGCTACAGAGACTGTGACCATAGCAGGTAGCCCCAGGCCCTCACGGGTCCCAGTACTGTTGGGTGTGGCCGCCCACAGGGGAGGAGTACTGAGCGCAGGCCTTGGAGGACAGCCAGCAGGGGAGGCTCAGGACTCCTGGGCAGGGCACAGCACGCATGGAGGTCAGATGAGCTTGGGCAGGGCTGGGATGAGCACCCAGGTGGGCGGGCACTGGGGAAGGCTGGGGAGCAGCGGTCCAGTGAGCTGGGACCAGGCTGCCGGCCATCATGGAGTTCAGCAGGGAGCTCCCCAGACCTGCGTCCAGACACGAGTGGGGTGTGGGTGCCTTTGGAGAGGGGACTCTTGCCCCCTCTCAGCCCCTCACACGTGGGGCCAGAGGATGAGATCTGGAGGGACCCCGGGGCCACCGTCCCATCCGGGAGTGAGGGATCGCAGAGCACCAGGTGCCTCGTGGGGAGCCTGCCTGGCCAGGGCAGCAGGTGAGGATGTGGACTGCAGGCAGCGTCCAGGGCGTGGGACAGCTGGCATGGGCTTGGGTGGTGGAGGCGCCCTCGTCACCCTCGTGACCCACACAGGCACCACACCGTTGGTGACTAGAGCCACGCTGCACAGGCTCCTCTGCTTCCCTCGTGTCCTCCCCCTGCCTGGGGGACCCCATCAGGACCCCACGCAACACCAGTCGCCACACCCCCTCAGGGCTCCCTGGACAGTGCTGGGAGGACTGGTGGGCTTCCCAGGCTGCCCCTCAGCTGGGACGTGAGTTCCTATGCTCTGAGGGGGACAGGGGAGCGCCTCCGGGAGGGCCCGTCCTCCCACCCACAGGGTCTGTGTTCTCGGCCGCCCGGCTGCTGCCCTGCCTTGGTCTCCTGCTGAGGGTGGGGTCTCCCCTTCCACACTGGGGGTCCCTGAGTGCAGCCCACAGGGCATGAAAGCCCCGCCCTGTGTCCTGCAGGCCCTGTGGGCTGGCCACCACCACCCCTCTCCGGCCCTGAAGCTGACTAGTGGCAGCTCTCAACCCTGTCATTGTTGAGGTCCAGTGAGGAGGTCCCCTGCAGTCCAGAGGCAGGGGCACTCTCCCTGTGGCCACCAGAGCTTTCAGCATAGTTGGGGGCACCTCCTCCTGGACCACACCCCCTCAGGCAGGTGTCTACCCTTAGTGGGGTGGGGTCTCTGCCCATGTCCCCACCCTGGGCCACCACAGTCCTAGAGCTGGGGACAGAGCAGGCTTCCTGGCACTGGTCCTTCACCTGGACTCAGGCTGCCGTGCCCGGGGATGGGACCATCCCAGAGATGGGAGCGGGGCCTGGGTCAGCGCAGGCTAGACCCGCCGTCCGGGTGGCCTCACGGGAGCAGCCGGTTCCTGAGACAGGTCTGCGTGGCCTGCTGAATTGAGAGGAGCCCAGCCTGGGCCCGGTGGGACGGTGGACATGCCCCTCTCCACCTCGCCGTTGTCCCTTAGGCTCAGGGCTTCTCTTGCCTTCCTGAGCCCCCAGCTCCAGAGGGTTCCGGCTGGGCATGGAGGAGCAGCGGGGTGCAGAGCCCCCACCCATCAGTGCAGCCCGGGTGCGGCTGTCAGGACTCGCTCCCTGCGCTGGGCGGGGGACAGCCATGGGGCCCAGAGCGAGCAGCTGCCCCTCCTGCTTCCCAAGCCCCCTCGGTGCCTCTGTCCACAGGGGCACCAGAGGTTCTGGGGCAGGTGAGAGGAGGCCAACCCAGGTCCCCAGGGATGTTCCCAGCATGCTGGTGGCTGTAGGTGGCCCTGTGCATCCACAGGTGCCCACAGGACTCTGATTCCTGTGTCCTGTTGGCTTGTCCAGCTGTCCTCAGGAGTCCATTGGGTAGACCCTGGCCCAAGCCCACCACAGAGATCAGGTAGGGCCTGCCCTGTCACAACTGGGGACTGATCAGGCACACCTTGAGGAAGTCAGTCACCAAGTCCCACCCCGATGCCCACCTGTAGGAATCGGGATCTGAAAGGCAGGTCACAGCGGGACCAGCCAGGCGTGGCCTTCAGCACGGCAAGGAGCTCCAGGGTCTTCTGGTGCCCGTGCCCTCAGTGCTGGGGACGCTGGCCCAGGTGTGCCTGTGAGGCCAGTCTGAGCCTGAGGACCTGTGTCCTGTGGTCACTCCATCCTCACAACCTCTGCCCATTGATGGAACCGGGCTGACCGGGTCCCAGGAATACTTCCCCAGAGCACAGGACCCCATTCCCAGGTGACAGGGCACCTGTTCTCTGTGCTTCTCGATGGCCCTCACCTGCCCTGCACCCTGTGGCCTGCCCCTCCCCAGCCAGGGCCATAGTACATGCTGAGTCTGGGGTCCCAGCAGCCCCTGGAGCCCAGCCCTGCTGAGGAAAGGCTCCAGGTTAGGGCAAGGCAGTGGGCTTGGTGCATCTGGGCCTGGAGGGGCTGGAGGCTGGACGGATGGCACTCCTCCCGAGCCAGGCTCTCCAGGCGCTGCGCTGGGCCTGGGGCCTTGTCTGCAAAAGGGGCAGTGTGGGTGCCCTGCCCCAGGGGTCCCTGGGAGAGGGCAGGCTCCTGTGTACCCCGGGTACAGGGGTGGTGCTGACGAAGAGGGTGTGAGTCGCAGAGGCTGCAGCCCCCTACCACGCACCCTCTCTGCGTCTTAAAACCTGCTGTAAATGATACAGTGGAATGTCGGCATGGCAGGCCCCAGCCACAGGTGACACCACCTCCACGGCAAGGGCAGGTGCTGTCCCCTGGGTCCCCTTGGCCCCCCTACCCTGCCAGGCCTTTTAGTTTAGCCTGAGACGAGTTCTTTCCAAGCTGCCCAGGGTGGCCTGGAACTTGCCATCCTTTGACTTGGCCTCCTGAGGGGCTGGGATGGCAGGAAGGGCCAGGCTTCTTGTTTTGAGATGCAATTCATATTTGATACGATTCACCCACGTACAGGGTGCGCTTCAGTGGTGTTAGTGTGTTCATAATTGTGCAACCATGAGTTCTGGAACATTCCATCACCCTAGTAGGAAACCCTGTACCCTCGAGCAGTCCCCCAGCCTCCCAGCCCTGCACCTGAGAGTCCTCGTCTGTCTCTGGACCCTCTTGTCACTGGTCACACCCTGTGGCCTTGTGTCTGGCTCACGGACCACGAGGTCCTCAGGTCCTCTACGCTGCAGCTATGTCACCTGGCTCCTGCCCTGGCTGAGCGTGCTCTGCCCGTGGTGGGTCTCTCACTGTGTCGCTGCGTGCACACCTGGTGCTGCTCACCTGGGCCTGTCTTCCAGGATGCCTCCTGCCTCGAGGACCTCTCCACCGCCTCCATCTTCTCCTCCTCCCTCGACTCCCTGTCTGACATCGCAGACACGCCTGACTTCCTGCCAGCAGACAGCCTCAGCCAGGTGCCCACCATCTGGGACGTGAGCACTGCCTCCACCCACGATGAGGTCAGTGCCCTGTGGCCCGAGGCTGCCCCCAGTGTAGCCCCCGTCCTCTCCCTGCTCTGGCCCTGGAGACAGGTTCGCACGCATGGAAGTGAAGAGGGATTCTGGGTAGTAATTCTCATCCCAGGGGACCCTGGTGACATCCAGAGACGTGGCTGTCACCACTGGGGAGCTACTGGTGTGGGTGGGTAGAGGTCAGGGACACTGCTCAGCATCCTGCAGTGCCCAGGATACCCACCTGATTTCACTGGTGCCAAAAGGACACCCATCCAGCCCTTTCTGAGGCATTTGGCAAGAAAGAAGCTTCGGGACTTTGGGAGGACAAGTTAAGAATGTGTCTGGGGGGCCTGAAGTGGGGTCCTCTGGACACCAGCCTCTCTTTTGGATGTAGACATGGACACACACCCTGGACAGCTGACAGGCTGGGGCCAGCAGGGGGCCGGGGCTCCAAGCACCTGCACTGACCCCACCTTCTGCAGCCATGTGGCCACTCAGGACTATCTTCCCTTGGGATCGGTGCCCAGCAGGCACTGCCCACCCCCAGGGATCTGGCTGGCCTTCAGTGGATGGCACGAGGCCTTCTGAAACCCAGTACTGCAGAGCTGCCCCAGCCGGGCCGAGTGTGACTCAGCCTTCCAGGAAGCCCTGCAGGGTGTGTGGCTCCATGCTGAGTGGAGGGGAGGCCGAGTGGGGCCTGGGCTCTGCACTTCACTCCCTTTCGCTTTACAAGTCTCTGGCCGGGCCGTGTCTGTGGCTGCCATCTCGGCCACTCAAGAGGCCAAGGCAGGAAGAGGGCAAGTCCCAGGCCAGCCTGGGCCATCTGTGAGACCCTGTCTCAAAATAAAGTCACAAGGGTGGGCTGGGGCCGTGACTGGGTGGCCGGGTGCTCACCCTGCAGCGTGGGCCCTGGGCTCCATCCTCAGCATTGCAGAGTCTGAAAAGAGGTGGTGCCTGGACGGGACCCAGGACCCTTGTGCCCCACGAGGCCTCCAGCCTCCTTGGCCCCTGGGTTGTGGCAGCTCAGGGAGAAGCCCGCTCAGCCCAGGACGCCGGGTCTGCTGGGCGTTGGCGTCAGCGGTCACTCTTCCTGTCAGCTCTGTGGGCTCACATGCACCGCGTTCAGGTTGGGCTCACACTGTGGTAAAATGAACGCAAGGATGCGTTGGAATCTTGCGGCCCTCACCTGGTCCTCTGTCTCCTGGCTGTGTGCTGGGCCCGCCAGGCCTCGCTGCTCGTCACGGGTGGGCAGGTCAGGACAGGGTCCTCTCCCAGCCTATCCACAAGCTCCAGTCACTTCTCAGGCCCCAGGCAGGCCACGAGCGCAGTCAGCGTGGAGGTGAGGCCTGGCTGCCAGCCGAGTCAGTGCCCCGGGCCAGTCTTGCCTACCCTGCTCTCTGTCCACCAGGATGCAGCTCAGGCAGTTTGCCTCTCCAAAGTGGACCATGGTCTGGACATTCCTTCCACTCTGGCCCCCACATGACAGGGCATTCCAACCTGTTCACCCACAAAAAACCTGCTGCACCCCTCAGCCCTGGACATTACTCTAAATGCGTCCTGCAGAGTCATCGCCAGGCCAGGGTCACGAGTGACCCTGCCCCCTGGGGGACCAGTCTGCACACCAAGCAGCCCTGTGTTTTGTCTCATCTTCTCCCTGGAAGGGAACGCCCCACCTCTGTCCCCTGGGGGCCTGTGTACCCCCATGGGTGCGGCACACAGAGGGCCTTAGCCACCAGACTGCGCAGCCTGTGAGCTGTCCCACCAGCTCCTGCGAGGCCAAGGGACTGGGGCCGTCGTCCATCAAAGCTAGCAAGTACCTCTCCCAGGCTGCAGGAGGAGGCAGAGAAATGGCCTGGAAGGCCCATCGAGGCCAGGGCAGCCAAGGCCAGCCATTCAGAAGGCCTCACTGACACCCCATCTCCCCTCCAGCTGTTCCTGCACAGTGGGCCCTTCTCAGGCCTCGGGGAGCCCATGGCTGCCCTCCCCAGCACTCCGCTTCTGGTCAGCTATCAGGTGAGCCAGGCCAGGGCTCCCTCTCTCCCTTCCCCTTCCCAAGTCTCCTGGGTACCTAGGGAGGGACCTCAAACTCTCAGACAGCTCCAGCAGTGAGTGCCCCACTTCACAGATGAGGAAACTGAGGCCCAGGTGAGGTGCCACCTGGGTGTAAGGTAGGGCCACCCCACCAGGTCACTGAGCTGGCTGTGGGCAGCCAGGCTGCTGCCCCGGGGAGGCTAGGTCAGATAGGCAGCGTGGGGCCTCTGGACTCCTCTGCACCTGCAGTCACAGAGCCAGCCCGAAGAGGAGGACGAGGCGGAGGAGGACGAGGAAGCAGAAGAGCTGGGTCACGCAGAGACCTACGCGGACTACGTGCCTTCCAAATGTGAGTGGCCGGGTGGGTCAGGACGCGGAGGCCCTCAGCCCCAGGGCAGGACCCTGCTGCACAGCAGACTCCAGACCACATGGGCCCAGGGCCACAGCCACCGGTCAAGGGCCGAAGTACTGTCTGGTCCTCTTGCCTCAGGGGGTTGGTGGGGCCGTCCTGTCCCCAGCCCACCCACCAGCCACTGAGGCCCAGGCCTGACTGCCCCCTGCCCCTCCAGCCAAGCTCGGGAAGCAGCACCCAGACCGTGTGGTGGAGACCAGCACACTATCGAGCGTCCCCCCACCAGATATCACCTACACCCTGGCGCTGCCCACCTCGGACAGCGGGGCCCTGTCTGCCCTGCAGCTGGAGGCCATCACGTACGCCTGCCAGGTGACTCCCCAGAGCCCGCGCGTCCCAGCTTCGGGGGCGGGGCAGGCCCGGGAGGGCGCCCAGGCCCTAACCGCCTAATGCGGCGCAGCAACACGAGGTCCTGCTGCCCAGCGGGCAGCGCGCGGGATTCCTCATCGGAGACGGGGCCGGCGTGGGCAAGGGCCGCACCGTGGCCGGCATCATCGTGGAGAACTACCTGCGGGGCAGGAAGAAGGCGCTGTGGTGAGCGCCTGGCGGGGGCCGCGGGGACCGTGGGGGCCGCAGGGGCCGCAGGGGCCGCGGGCCGGACGCCTGACCTGGCTGCCGCCCCAGGTTCAGCGTCTCCAACGACCTCAAATACGACGCGGAGCGCGACCTGCGGGACATCGAGGCTCCAGGCATCGCCGTGCACGCGCTGAGCAAGGTGCGGGGCGAGCCGCGCGGGCGGGGCGCGGGCAGCAGCCCCTCCACTCCCGCGGGCCGCCCGGAGCCCGCCGTGCCCACGCCGCGCCTGTTGCAGATCAAGTACGGGGACAACACTACCTCAGAGGGCGTCCTCTTCGCCACCTACTCCGCGCTGATCGGGGAGAGCCAGGCTGGCGGGCAGCACCGCACGCGCCTGCGGCAGATCCTGCAGTGGTGCGGGGAGGCCTTCGAGGGCGTGGTATCCTGCGGGCTGCGGCGGGCGGGCGGCGGGCCGGGCGGCGCGCCCGTGGTGGGAAGAGAGCCGGGGCAGCGGCTCCCCCTGCCTCATTCCATCCCAGTGCTGGGGTGGAACCCAGCGCTTCAGCACTGAGCCACGGCCCCAGCCCCACTTTGCGATTATTGTTGTTATTGTCATTATTATTTTGAGGCGGGGAGCCTGATGCGGCCACGTGTGTCAACCCAGTGACTAGGGAGGCTGAGCAGGAGGATCACAAGTCGAAGGCTAGACTTGGCACCTTAATGAGACCCTGTCTCAAAATGTAAATTAAAAAAAACAAAACATAAAAACAAGAAAAACAAGCCTCGGGACAGCTCCGTGGTCAAGCGCCCCGGATGCAACCCTAGTACAAAAAGAAAAAGAACTGGACCTGAGTGCCCTGCTCCTCCCTGGGGCAGTGGCGCCTGTGCTGGTGCCAGGCCTCCTTGTGCACACCTGCGCCCTGCACTGTGGCTGTCGAATGCTGCCATCCAGCAGTTGGCAGGCTCCAGGTGGCTGAGGCCCTGGGTTGAGGGCATTTGACCCAGGCTGCCTACCACCCTTCTGGGACGCTCCTTGACCCTCCGCCACCCCAGATTGTGTTCGATGAATGCCACAAGGCCAAGAACGCCAGCTCCACCAAGATGGGCAAGGCCGTGCTGGACCTGCAGAACAAGCTGCCCCTGGCCAGGGTGGTCTATGCCAGTGCCACAGGTGGGCTGTGAGGGTCACATGGCGGCACTGTCATCTGTGCCTGCCTCCACGCAGCTGGCTGGGCACCTACCCACAGTTCCTCAGGCCCCAGTCCACACCCAGCTTCTTGAGGCCTGGGGCAAAGGCTCTCGCTGTCCCCAGGCCAGCCGTACCATCCCCCAGCAGGGCCTCCCCTCTGCCAGCTGGCTCTGCCCAGTCCCTGCAGGTGACTGTGGTATGGAGTGTCACTGAGAGCTCCAGGTCCCCTCACCTGGCCCATGGTCACTCCTGGGGTCGTGCCTGAGCCCCTGCGCCCACTGGTTCCATAGCTGCCCCCTCCTGGTTGGTCAGGAGGAGCTGACGCCCCCCGCCCCCAGGTGCCTCTGAGCCCCGGAACATGATCTACATGAGCCGCCTCGGCATCTGGGGTGAAGGCACGCCCTTCCGGACCTTTGAGGAATTCCTGCATGCCATTGAGAAGAGGTGAGCCCCCGCCCTGCTCTTGGTGAGGCAGGTCCCACCAGCACCCGGGCCTTACCTCTCGTGTCCCATGTTAAGGCGTGAGTCAGTCCAGTCCTCTGCCCAGTCCCTGCCAGGGCCCCGGCTCTGCACAGCCTTTCCACCTCTGCCAGGCTCCTGGGGGCCCCAGGCTGCCTCTTTCCCATCTGTTTCTTTTCTTTTCTTTTTTTTTTTTTGGTACTGGGGATTGAACTCAGGGGTGCTCGACCACTGAGCCACATCCCCAGCCCTATTTTGTGTTTTATGTAGAGACAGGGTCTCACTGAGCTGCTTAGCACCTCGCCATTGCTGAGGCTGGCTTTGAACTTGCGATTCTCCTGTCTCAGCCTCCCTAAGTGCTGGGATTACAGGCTTGTGCCACCGCACCCGGCTCCGTCCCAGTTTCTACCCCTTCCCAGAGTCGCTCCCATCCTCTGGTGGGATACGGTGCTGAGGAGGCCATGCCTGTCCCCAGGGGTGTGGGTGCCATGGAGATCGTGGCCATGGACATGAAGGTCAGCGGCATGTACATCGCACGCCAGCTCAGCTTCTCTGGAGTCACCTTCCGCATTGAGGAGATCCCCCTGACCCCAGCCTTTGAGCGTGTCTACAACCGAGCAGCCCTGCTGGTGAGCCGGGCGTCGCTGGGGCAGGGGACGGACCTGAGGTGGGGACCCTTTGTGTGTCTCCCTGGAGCGCTGCGCTGCTCAGGGAGCCCAGGTCTTCACCCTGCTCACCAGTTGGGGGTTTTGTGCGGCTGAGACACAGGGCATCAGCCAGAGTCCCTGCCCCCTTCCTGGGGTTCAGGGGCACTTTGTCCCAGGTGGTGTTCTGTGCTGGTGGCTGCACTTGGGTATGTTCTTGTTCCTTCCACTGGCCTGAGCACAAACCTTTGTCCATACCGTGTCTGTGCCAGGTGACTTCTTTAGGTTAGACTAACCTAGCATCCCTTCTGCACTGTGGATGCGGGGTAGGGTCATCCTCTGGCGGCATCCTGGGTGCTGCAGGCCATCCCAGGCCAGAAGCTTCCAGATGTCCCCTGGGGTGTCCTGGTGTCCCCTGGGGCTAAGGCGTGAAGAGTGGACTTGGAGGGCCTCAGAGGCAGGCCTGCAGCTGTCCCTGCGCTCCTGCCGCTCTGGCTTATTCTCTGCGGTGCTGAAACCCCGGCCTCCTCTCGCTGTCCCCCCAGCGCTCCCCCAGCCTGTGCTGGGGCTCCTTCCTGTGCAGATGCAGAGGGTCTCTCACTGCAGGTAGGGCCTGGGCTCAGGAGACTCCTTGTCTTTGCAGTGGGCCGAGGCCCTGGGCGTGTTCCAGCAGGCGGCCGACTGGGTGGGCCTGGAGTCACGCAAGTCCCTGTGGGGCCAGTTCTGGTCAGCCCACCAGCGCTTCTTCAAGTATCTGTGTGTAGCCGCCAAGGTGCGCCGGCTGGTGGAGCTGGCCCGCGAGGAGCTGGCCCAAGACAAGGTGCGCAGGCCCACCGCCCGCTCGTGCCCTGCGCTGCCCTCACCTTCCTGACAGGCGGTGGGGCATCAGCTGCACCGGGGGTGGCCGTGGGGGGTGGCCGTGGGGGGACAGGCACTATGGTCCGTATCGGTTACACAGGCCCGAGGGTGACCGGGTCAGAAGTGTGCTGCTGAGGCAGATGGGCTGGGCAGGGTCTGCAGGAAGGGACATCTAGGCTGTGACCACATGTGGGCAGGCTGGCCTGTCCTGAGAAGGGGAGCCTGCTGATCCCCTGCCCGTCCCTGGGGAGACTCCTGGCCACAGGAGAAGAGTGTGGGTGAGAATAGAGTCTTCCTGAGCCCAGCTTAGAGCTACTGTCCCTACAGTGTGTGGTCATCGGGCTGCAGTCCACAGGCGAGGCGCGGACCCGCGAGGTGCTGGATGAGAATGAGGGGCACCTGGACTGCTTTGTGTCCGCTGCCGAGTGAGTAGGGCTGGGTAGCCATGCTCAGCTGGGTGTGCTGGGCCTCCTGTGGCCGGCCTGTGGCCTAGCCTGCCCTTCGGTCCCTGTCAGCTGAGGATGGGGGTCTGGAGGCTGTGTTCAGACCACAGTGCCGCCCGTGAGGCCCTACGCCAGGCTCGGGGTTTGGTCTGTTTTTCTAGCTCAACTTCTCAAGCTAGAAAGACTGAGCACGAGCGACCCCAGTCCAGCTGGGTGTAGAGGTTGGTGGGTCTCCCGAGGCTTAGGCACCTGCCCTCTCGTGGTGGGCCCTTCCTCAGAACCCCACAGGTTTCCAGGATTGACCCTGTGGCTGGTCCCCGCAGCCCCAGCCTCCTTCCTGGGGTAGGGACTGCCCCTCGCCATCCTGCTGAGCTCCTCGTGGCGCAGGCCTGCAGGTGCGCCCGCAGCGCCTCCGTCAGCCCCGGGCTCCAGCTGCCCCCACCTCCGGGAGGCGCTCCGTCACTCTGTCCAAGCTGCCTGCAGCGAGACACCTCCCAGGCTCAGGCCCCTGCTGCACTGCTCCTGCCCATCTCTGAGCACTTCTGGGGCCTCCATCGGGGCCAGTGCTGCCCTGGAGAGGCCAGCCGCATCGCCAGGTCCCGCAGCGTGCAGGATGCTCCGCTCCACGCAGGCCTCCCGAGCCGTGGTGCAGCAGAGCCTGCTTCTCCCTACAGAGGTGTCTTCCTGTCGCTCGTCCAGAAGCACTTCCCCTCCACCAGGAGGAAGCGGGACCGAGGCACTGGCAAGAGGAGACGTAAGAGCGCCTGTCACCTGCTTCTGCTCCTGCTGCTCGTCCCAGCCCACCCTCCCTCCAGACCAGCTGCGCTTCTCCCTGACTTGGGCCTGCCCTGCGTTGATGGCAGGGCTGTGCCCCCGGTGGGTGGAACCGGCCCTTGTCCTACAGTGGAGCTGGGGGGCGGTCCTGGCGACAGTGCCCAGGCTTGGGCAGCACAGGTTCCCAGAGGAGCCCAGCAGGTACAGCCTCAGGCCGACCTGCACGTCCTGAAGTGGAGCAGCCCAGGGCCCAGAGCCCCTCCCCAGCGGCCCCCCGGCAGCCCTGGTGCTGCCAGGGCAGTGTGGCTAGTCCCCACATCAGCCAGTTGCCATGGCCTCCAGCCTTCCCCTCGGCAGGCAGGTGAGAGGCCTTTAGGCTGCACTCAGGAGCCAGCGCTTCTGAGACCAGTGGGCCGTGGACGTGCTTGCTGTGCAGACCAGGCTGGGCCCCAGAAGCGTCTCCCCGACCATGAAGCCACCATTAGCATGTGGGGCAGGGTGTGGCCACTGTCTTCTAGGCCAGGAGAAGCCTGGAGACTCCCTGGCCACCCAGCTAGGCATAGGGCAGAGCTATGCCCTCCACCACCCACAGCCGCCTTCTCCACTTGCCAGGCCTGCAGGGGGCCAGTCACGTGTTGGCAGCAACACATACAGCCCCTCTGCTGCCGTGCCCTCGGGGGCTCTGGGCACTTCCTCTGCCTCCTGGGAATGCCGGGCTGTGGGTATGCGAGGTGCCCTCTTCTCCACGCCCTGGCCCAGCAACGGGGCACAGGTTTCCGAGAAGGAAGACCCAGGAAAACAGCCGAAGTGACGAGCGCAGGGCTTCGGGCAAGGGCCCCGTCAGTGCAGCTGGCGCGAGGGGCTCCGGCAGGAGCAGGGCAGTGGTGGCGGTCTGACAGGGTCTCCCCAGGAAGTCCCTCCTGGCTTGGCACCCCTGGCTCCCCTATACCCACTGCCCCGGATCTGCCTGCCCTTCCTGCCCCATGTCCGGCAGCTGCATGACCCCAGCTCCTGTACTGCAGGGCGGCCACGGGGCCGTGGGGCCAAGGTGCCCAGGCTGGCGCTGGAGGGCGCTGGCGTGATCCGCATCAGCGACGACAGCAGCACCGAGTCAGATGCCGGCCTGGAGAGCGACTTCAACTCCTCCCCAGAGTCCCTGGTGGACGACGACGTGGTCATCGTGGACACCACCGGGCTCCCCACAGATGACCGAGGTGGGGCCCCACCCAAGTCAGGGTGGAGTGCAGTCCTGGTCCTGCCCCATCCCAGGCTCTGATGGTGGATGCAGCCTCCTGACGGGGAAGCTGAGGCTCAAGGAGGCCAGGGCAGGCCACACGGCCTACCAGAGTGGAACTGGCTCTGTCATGCACTTTGGGCCCAGAAGCAGCCAGGTCTGGTACCCCAGCTGGTCTCAGGGAGAAAGGCCCAGGAAAGCCGCTCCCATGGTGCCCTGGGTCTGCATCACCCACCGTCTCTCAGGCTGGCCAGGACCCCTGGCTGCCCCTTATCCTGGTCCTGTGGGGCTGACTGCTCCTAGAGTCCTGCCTAACCCTGTGCCCTGCAGGCCCTGTGTGCCCTCTGCAGAGGGACCTGCATGGTCCTGGTGTCCCGGAACGGGTGGAGCGGCTGAAGCAGGACCTGCTGGCCAAGGTGCGAGCACTGGGCCGGGAGCTGCCTGTCAACACCCTGGACGAGCTCATCGACCAACTTGGGGGTCCTGAGCGAGTGGCGGAGGTGAGCAGAGCTGTGGCCAGCCTGGCTCTGGGTGGCTCTGGCAGCCACCCGTGTCACTGCCAGACCCCAGGACAGGAACAGGGCCCTGGGCACAGTGCCTAGATGGCAGCTGAGCTCAGGACATAGGGCTGCCTGTGGGGGACTCTCCTGTCCAGCCCTGACCTGGCCTGGCTTGGCTCACCCCCCACACCTGCTGTCCCTCACTGGCACACCAGGTAGCTAGAAACATGTCTTCAGATATCAGATGTCAGAAATCCCCGTGGGCCAGCTGAGACCATGCTGCCCAGGATGCAGCAGAGTCCCCACCATCCCCACACAGCCAGGAACCCTGGGGTCACCAGTGGGCACCACAGAGCCCATCCCTGGGTGTCACACCACAGATGGCCCGTCCCTGGGCTCCCCGTCTCTGCCACAGATGACTGGCAGGAAAGGCCGTGTTGTGTCCAGGCCCGATGGGACGGTGGCCTTTGAGTCGCGGGCAGAACAGGGCCTGTCCATCGACCATGTGAACCTCAGGGAGAAGCAGCGCTTCATGAATGGCGAGAAGGTGCGTGGCCTAGTGGCAGCGGGGGCCTGATTGCAGCGGCTGCACGTGCCCACTCTCCTCAGGAGCCCCTCTATGCAGTGTGTGAGTGTGGGTGTGCACCCTGTGCCTGCACAGGTGAGTGTGCACCTGTCTACACAGGTGTGAGTGTGCACTTTGTGCCTGCACAGGTGAGTGTGTACCCGTCTACACAGGTATGTGAGTGTGAGTGTGCACCCATCTACACAGGTGAGTGTGCACCTGTCTACACAAGTGTGGGTGTGTGTGTGCACCCGTCTACACAGGTGTGAGTGTGCACCCGTCTACACAGGTGTGAGTGTGCACCCGTCTACATAGGGGTTTGTGTGTGTGTGTGTACCCACCTAAGCAGGTGTGTGTGTACCTGTCTACACAGGTGTGTGCACCCATCTACACAGGTGTGAGTGTGAGTGTGTACCTTGTGCCTACGCAGGTGTGTGTGCACCTGTCTACACAGGTGTGTGCACCCATCTACACAGGTGTGAGTGTGAGTGTGTACCTTGTGCCTACGCAGGTGTGTGTGCACCTGTCTACACAGGTGTGTGCACCCATCTACACAGGTGTGAGTGTGAGTGTGTACCTTGTGCCTACGCAGGTGTGTGTGCACCGGTCTGCACGGGTGTGCATGGGTGACCCCGTAGGCCTCCTGATTTCTTGGACCCTCTGGATGCCTTTGGACGTGCCTGTCACGGCTGTCCTGGTGACCCCGAGCTAGTGGGTGAGGGGGCCTGTGCCCTGCTCCCCGCCCACCACCCCTCCCACCTGCAGCTTGTGGCCATCATCTCCGAGGCCTCCAGCTCTGGCGTCTCCCTGCAAGCCGACCGCAGGGTCAGGAACCAGCGGCGCCGTGTGCACATGACTCTGGAGCTGCCCTGGAGCGCTGACCGTGCCGTCCAGCAGTTTGGTGAGCCTGCCCCCCCTGAGGCTGGCCCGGCCCCGTGTCCCCTCAGGCCGTCCCTGAGAGCCCTTCTGCCTCCAGGCCGCACCCACCGGTCCAACCAGGTCTCAGCACCCGAGTACATCTTCCTCATCTCCGAGCTGGCTGGGGAGCGCAGGTTCGCCTCCATTGTGGCCAAGCGGCTGGAGAGCCTGGTGAGTGGGCTGGGGCTGGCTGACAGGCTGGGGAGACTCCCCGGGCACCACACAGACGGCCTCCCCGCCTTGACAGGGCGCCCTGACCCACGGAGACCGCCGTGCTACTGAGTCCCGGGACCTGAGCAAGTACAACTTTGAGAACAAGGTGCCTGGGGAGGCCGGGGCCGGGGAGCCAGACTCCATCCTGGCTCTGCCCTCACTCACTCCCACCTCCTGCCCCTAGTATGGCGCCCGGGCTCTCAGCCGCGTCCTCAGCACCATCCTGAGCCAGACAGACAGCAAGGTGCCTCTGCCCCGCAGCTACCCTGGAGGGGATGCCGCCTTCTTCCGGGGTGAGCTGGGGGCACATGGGGTCTTCTGGGAGGACAGCAGAGCAGCAGGGCTCAGCAGTTTGGGGCACCAGTTCTGCAGGTTGGCCGTGTATTCAAAGACCCCTCCCGCACTCACACAGAGGGCTGTGCGTGGCTGAGGAAGCCAGTGGCCCCAGACGCCCCCACTGGGCTGAGGCTGAGGGCGTGGTGCTCAGGCTTGTTCCTGGAACTTGGCTGACTTCTGTGAGAATAAAGCTGCTGGCCCCAGGAGGCCAGCATCAGGGACCCCAGCCCGACACACGGACGCCAGGCAGTGGCTGGGGGAGGAGCAAGGGCCTAGGAGTGCCTGGGGCGGCCGCCTAGGCTTCTCAGGGTCAGCATGCAAGCCCCTCCTTCCTGCAGACATGAAGCAAGGCCTGCTGTCAGTCGGCATTGGCGGGCGGGAGTCTCGTTCTGGCTGCCTGGACGTGGAGAAGGGTGAGTCCGCAGGGCACCTGGGCACAGGCAGGGAGCAGGTGGCCGGTGCAGTCTGAGACCTGGTCCCTCCTGCACCCAGACTGCTCCATCACCAAGTTCCTCAACCGCATCCTGGGGCTGGAGGTCCACAAGCAGAACGCGCTGTTCCAGTACTTCTCAGACACCTTCGACCACCTCATTGAGACAGACAAGAGGGAGGGCAGATACGACATGGGCATCCTGGGTGAGTCTCGGCGGGGACTCGACCCTGAGGCGGTGCCCTCGGGAGGGCTGGGGAGGTGGGCGTGCCCTGCCTCCTCGGTAACCCTGTGGCCACCTGGCAGCCCGTGTGCCCCCACACTCCTGGCCTTCGTGAAGTCCACCGTAAGTGGTTGCAAACCTAGGGCCAGTAAGCCCCCTCTGAGGGTTAGGTGGCTTGTGGCTGTGCCTTGCTGGGCCAGTCTGCTGGCCACCTGGCTAGCACCCTGAGGGTGAGCAGTGGCGGCTGGACTGCAGAGAGAACGAGGCTCATAAAGCCCGCAGGACCCGCAGAACTGTACAGTGCAAGGTACTGAGGCCCACAGGACCCGTCCAGTCACCGTGGAGGGACTGGCCCCCAGATGGCATCCACATACTGAGCCATGTCTGAGCCAGTCTGTCCCATGTGGTCACCTGGGGATGGCCTCAGTGGTGTCATCAAGGGCTCCCCAAGCACAGGTCCAGCTAGGCGCCCTAGGTTGAATCCATGGGGCAGGGTCACTGACCCAGCCCTGGGGCTCTTAGGCCTTGGTTCTGCTCACCACCCCATCCTGCCTTCTTCCCAGACCTGGCTCCTGGCATTGATGAGATCTACGAGGAGAGCCAGCAGGTGTTCCTGGCCCCCGGGCACCCGCAGGACGGGCAGGTGGTCTTCTACAAGGTGAGCAGGGAGCACCCAGCTCCCAGCCTTTGCCTCTGGCTGTGCCCCACTGACGCCCTGTTTGCTGTGGTAGATCAGCGTGGACCGTGGCCTGAAGTGGGAGGAGGCGTTTGCCAAGTCTCTGGAGCTAACAGGCCCCTACGATGGCTTCTACCTCTCCTACAAGGTAGGCAGCCACCGGCACACACCTGCCCACCCTCATGCTCTGGAGCAAGACCAGAGTGACTGTGGGTGGCCAGGATGGCTGGACAGGACAGCAATTTCCTGCCCATAGGGCCCCACTCCTGATGAGTAGCTAGGAGGTCACCTGCCTAGAGACCCTGGAGGGCGCCAGGCTTACCGCTCCCCTCCCCAGGTACGGGGCAACAAGCCCAGCTGCCTCCTGGCAGAACAGAACCGCGGCCAGCAGTTCACTGTGTACAAGCCCAACATCGGCCGGCAGAGCCAGCTGGAGACCTTGGACAGCCTGTGCCGCAGGTTCCGGCCGGTAGGTGGAGGGGTAGCAGACTGTCCTCCGCGGGCCAGCCCTTGGGGAGGGGCCGCAGAGCCACAGGGCTCTCCTCTTGTGCCCTGCCTGGGCTGCAGGCCCTGGCTCATGGCTGTGTCCCCAGGTCACCGCAGAGGAGGCCCGGGAGCACTGGGAGAGCAGCTACGCCTTCTCACTGACGCACTGCAGCCACACTGCGTGGTGAGTGCCTGGGCCGCGCGGGGAGCACACTGGGCACCCCACTGGGCACCCCACTGGGCACCTGAGCCTGGGGGCACTGTGACAGGGCCAGGACTGCAGGCTGCTGACCGTGGCCACCCCACAGGAACCAGCACTGCCGGCTGGTGCAGGAGGGCAAGGACTGCGCACAGGGCCTGCGGCTGCGGCACCACTACATGCTGTGCGGGGCGCTGCTGCGCGTGTGGGGCCGCATCGCCGCCGTCATGGCCGACGTTAGCAGCAGCAGCTACTTGCAGATCGTGCGTCTCAAGACCAAAGACAAGAAGAAGCAAGTGGGTGAGTGGGCGTGTGTGAGGCGGGCAGCGGGGGCGCGCTGCGGGGCGCTGACCCTGACCCACGCCCGCAGGCATCAAGATACCCGAGGGCTGCGTGCGCCGCGTGCTGCAGGAGCTGCGGCAGATGGACGCGGACGTCAAGCGCAGGAGTGCGTGCGGCCCCAGCCTCCCTGGCCCAGGCCCCGCCGCCCCCGCGCCGCCCACCCCGCGCGTGCCGGCGCTGCCCTGCGGCCCCGGCGAGGTGCTGGACCTCACCTACAGCCCGCCGGCCGAGGCCTTCGCGCCGCCTCCGCATTTCGCCTTCCCTGCCCCACGCCCGGATCCCGGGGCGCTGCTGCTGGGCACCCGGGACTCCGCGGCAGACCCTGCCGCCCTGGCGCATCAGGGCTGCGACATCAACTTCAAGGAGGTGCTGGAGGACATGCTGCGCTCCCTGAACGCCGGGCCTGCGGAGCCTCCTGGCCCGCTGTTGGGCGCGGGTGCCGCGGGCCCGGAGCGGCAGAGCGTGATCCAGTTCAGCCCGCCGTTTCCCAACTCCTAGACCCTGGCCCAGATGGCGTCTCCTGGACTGTGGCTGTCCGGCTGCCACACTACGGCAGCTTCCCTGGGAGCCGGCGGGAGCCCACGAGGACCCTGCGAGTACTGAGGGCCCACCAGCACCCCGCAGTGCCTTTCCCACCGACTGGCGCCCGGTAGCGCCAGCACAGGCCCACTCAGGACTACCCGGTGCAGGTCCCTCAGCCCGGCCCCCAGGACCGCGGCCCAGGCCCCAAAGCTTGAAGCCGCAAAGCTGGTGGTCCCAAGAGCTGCAAACTCAGGAAACCCCGGTGCTCAGGCCCCACCACTCTGGGGGCTCCGTGGGGCAGATCCCCGTTAATATATGCAATCCCTTCCCCTTGCTCCCTAAATTATTGCCTGGCCACCTCTCCTGGCCGCAGAGTGCGGGCAGGCGGCCTGGTTCTGATGTATTTATATGAGCTCTGATGTACATATGTAAAGAGGTCTTTTCTAAATACACGTGCCTTTTCCCTACTTCCCGCAGTCTGCTACTCCTGCTGCTCAGTGGGGGGTGCCCCAGGTCACACCAGAGTTGAGGGCTCGTACACCTGCTGGGGTGGACACAGGCCACGCGGGGAAACCTGCCAGCCCCTGCTCCAGTGCTGGGGAGACAGCACACACCAAGGTCTCAGGGAAGCTGGATGTTCCTGGGGGCTGGGACCCACCCTGTGGATCTCAGGGCTCCACAGGCCTTGATGCTTCTCTCTCCTCTCCTCCCCTCCCTTCCCCCAGCACTGTGGCTTCTGGAGGAGCCACAGCCCAGAATCTGGAGGGACAGGTGGCCACCAGGCCTTTGCTGGAGGCCAAGGGAGCACACATGCTATCCCTCAGCAGTCCCTGGCCTCTGGCCCACAGGTGCTCAGGAGAGGACAGAAAGGCAGGAGCTAAGAGGCCTTGTGGAACCTCTGAGGGTGTCTGGGCTGGGCTCAGGACCCGTGACTCCCATCCGGCTCAATCACAAGGCCTCCAGCCCTCCCTGATCCCTGTGGCCAGATCTGCTACTGGCCTTTCCTGGAGGTGTTCCAAGAGGGCAGGAGACCAGAGGACAAGTGTGCTCAGCCACCCTGCCAGCCCCTGGTCAGGCAGTTTCCTCAAAACTGTAGGCAGCCAGCCTGGTCCCCTCCAAACAGTGGCTGATGCTGGTCCACAGGTCCCTCCTGGCCACAGTCCATGCCCAGACCCCAGAGACCATTTAATGACACCTACCAGGCAACCCAAGGGACAGATGTAGCCTAGAGGGCACCCATAGTCACTCTGACTAGTGTCCCTGGGCCCTAACCCTCCCACCTCTGACCGCTACCTCCAAGAACTGGGGAGGACAGGGGCGTCTGCCTACCCCGAATGACTGCCTCCTAACGGGTTAACACTCTTGCCAGGAAGAACGGCAGCTTAGGAGAATTCACTCCTCTAGGAATCCGGCTTGCCCATGCCCAGGTCCTGCCCGTGCCCTCGGGCCCAGCATCGGGACCACTCAGCACAGCCTGAGCAGCTGACCCAGATCCCACAGCAGCTCTCTGCAGCCTGAGGGAAATCCCACCCCAGGCAGGACAACAGAGGTGGATTTCTACATTTTATTCCCACAAGGTGGCCATGTTGGGGCACCGAGCTAAGCCACGGGGGCCACAGGGCCTTCCTCTGGCAGGTGCACGCCAGGTTCTCAGGCCCGCCCCACCAGCAAGGCTGGTTTGCAGGCGAGCCGTCATGGTTGCCAGGCAGAAGGCTCCGGGGGCGTGGGCAGGGGCTCGGCAGGGGCACAGCTTGTGGAGCTAGAGATAGCAGGGCAGGTCCTTCTCTATCACCTGTGGGGAAAGATGGGTAAGGGGTAGGCACTCCCAGGGACCCACCAGGCTGGCTCACCCAAAGGCACCTACCAGGGGCTCCTCCATGGGACCATACCGCTTCACCACACAGCCATTCTTGTCTATGAGGAACTGCGGAGACGAAGGCCCATGTTGGTAGGGGCAGGACCTGGGAGGGCCACTGACCTGGCAGGCAACCCAGCCGGCCTCCCCTCCCTCCTGCCGCCCTCACCTTGGTGAAGTTCCACTTGATGGCGCTACAACAGAAGCACAAGGAGGTGAGGGGTCAGCAACTGGCCGGCCCACAAGCCCCACCCCCCAGGGGCCACTCACTTTCCCAGCATGCCCTTCCCCTTGGGCTGGACTTTCATCCACTTCCACAGCGGGTGGGCATCCTCCCCATTCACGCAGATCTTGCTGTACATGTCGAATTTGACATTATAGCTAGCGGCAAACTCCTTGATCTCCTCGTTAGTCCCTGGCTCCTGCAGTGGCAACAGAGGTGTGGGCTGCAGGCAACCCAGTCCTGGCCTGCACTCCCCATACCCAGGTCCTGCCCGAGTCCCTTGTCCTCTCTCTGACGGGGCTGGGCAGTGACACACCTGCCTCCCAAACTGGTTGCAGGGAAAGGCCAGGATCCGTAAACCGCACTCAGCATATCGGGCGTGCAGGTCGACGAGCTGAGTATAGTTTACATCGGTTTTGCCTCACTGGGTGGCCACGTTGGTGACGATGCACACAAAGCCCCTAGAGGGGGTGAGCGGTGGTCAGGAGGGGTCAGCAGCTCCCCTCCCGGTGGACCCTGCACCCCCATGGGCAGGTACCCACTTGTACTTGTCCAGGCAAACCATATGCCCGTCGATGTCCTTGGCTGAGAAGTCATGCATGGAGCGACAGCAGCGCCAGTCATCGTGGGACGCACACTGCAAGGCAAGGGGGGCTGAGCAGCAGCAGGCCTCCCCGGAGGAAGGGATTCCCGGCAGACCGGTGCTGAGGAAACCGGCGCCCTGGGGCACGACAAGGTCAGGGCTCCTCCTCCACGGTGTCCACGAGAGGCTACGGGAGACCCATCCTGAGGTCGGGGTTCGGAACCCCGAAAGTTGCCACGACAGCGAGGGATGCCGAGGCACACCGGGTGCAGAGGTTCACATCCCCGGACGGTGGCCGGCACCTCCAGCTCAGGGCCGCAGGGACAGGGGTCCTTCGGCCGGGGGCGCGTTCTTCTGCGCCGGCATACGCCGGCCTTGCGCCGCCGGGGGACTTGGAGCTGCCATGCCCGCCAGTCTGGGTCCACCAACCGCCAGGCCGGGACAAAGGGCAGGAAGCCAGAAAGCCCCGCCGCCCACTGTGACGCACTGCGCAGGCCGGGCGGGGCGCGCCGCGGAGCGTGACCGGAGCCCGGCCTGTGGGGCGCCCGCGGGCCCCGCCGCCGCTGCCCCCGCTGTGTCCGAGGCCGCCGCCCGAGGCCGCAGCGGCCCAGCTCGGCCTCGCCGTCCACTCACCCACAGCCGCCCGAGCTGAATGCCCCCGCCCTGGACGACCGCACCCGGCCCCGCCTCCAGCCCCGACCTTGGCCCGCAGTCCCGGAAACTGACCGACCCCGACCCGCCGTCCCGGACAGACCCCCTCCCCGGCGGAAGCCCCCTACCCTGGCTGACAAGTCTCCCGACCCCGACCCGCCGTCCCGGACACTGACGCTGACCCCGGCCCCTGCCCGCCATCGCCTGACCCAGGCTCGCAGACGCAGCCACTCGCGTCCGCGCGGGGCCGGTGGGGACAGAGGACGCCCACCCGACGCTCCGGCCGGCGGCCGGGATCCTGCGTGAGCCCTAACGGCCCCGGCCGGCGGGCGGGCGCGGCACTCACCATGGTACCCGCCAAGCCGGGAGCAGCCAGGGCCCCGCACAGCAGCGCTGGCTTCAGCAAGCGGCTCAAGCGGCTCAGGCGGCCCAGGATCATCGCGGCGGCGGCCAGAGCCAGCGGCTCCTCCCCTCGCTCGGCCGGCCAATGGACGCGCGCCGGCTCGCCTCGCCGGCCCTCCGTCGGTCACGCCCACCAGCATCCTCATTGGTCATCCGCATCGGCGCTACAGACGCGCGCCAGAGCTAACCAATGGCCGTCCGCGATGAGGCGGCGGGGCGCGGGGAGGGGCCTGCGGGGGTTTGTTGTGGTCAGTGACTGCGCATGCTCGCAGGTTAGGGGCGGGGCGGGAGCTGCGTTCTCGCGGCCTAAGGACAGTTATCTGGGCGGTTGCAGCCCGCCGGCGGCTGGGGAGTGCTAGTTCATCCGCCAGTCCGAGGGAATTCGAAATAGTAGAAAAGGCACCCCCAAAAAAAGCCTTTTGGAAGCAGGGCGTTTTAGTGTAGACAAAGTCAAGCTGGTGGGGGCGGTCGCTGCAGGCGCGACGGGGTCGCGGGCGCCCGGAGCCTGCTTGAAGGCAGCGGAGCTGCCTCGGATTTTCCGGATTTGTTTGTGCCTTAAGTTCATCTGGGACGTCAGCAGGGAGCGTTAACCCCAGAGGTCCTGAAAAACCCAAACTCAAAATGGAGTGACTCTGGCTCAGGCCTGCACATATCTGCTAACCTGATCTTTGTGCTTCTGTGATTAATGCTTTGCTCTGCTTGCTTCTCATGGATGGGCCGACCACAGGCTGCCAGACCCCCTGACCACTTACCTAAAGTTCCAGGAGCTGAAAGGGACATAGGAGGTGCCCTCTTGGTTGAACTGTAAATAAGTATGGATTGAATACCTGCCAAATCCTGTCTTCCTGAGCCATGTAGCTCTCCCACCCTATAGTAACCTCTGAAACCCTCCCTTCGGGGTCACTCTCTGAAGGAAAGGAGAGCTGACCCCAACTGATTGGCCTGTGTGCCTATTTTCTCAATAAACTTTGCTGCTTCTGCAGAGTTGTCTGGGCTGCACTTCCTGGGAAGAGGTGCGGGTTGGGTGCAACAGTCCTGGAAGAGAAGTAAGGAATGGCTGGAAAGGAGACATCAAGGAAGGACAGGAAATAAGATCTAGTCCAGAAGTTCCGCATACTTTTCCAGCCCTGCCACTTCCTAAGCCAGTCTCTCCTGGGCCTGTCACTCCCAAATTCCTGGGAGATCTGCAAATCTTAAACTATCTGTGAATCCATTCTCTTATGCTTTGTGCACCGTTAATAAACCCCCAATAATAGAGAGGTATATTGTGAGAAACCGATAACGTTAAGGGACTGTCCAATGAACCTGTTGATCAGATACTGGAGACTACGCCAGTCTGAAGATCCCGAGAACTGCCGGACCCTAGTGTACCTCCTTGTGAGCACCCAACTGGTGTCATCTCCACACTCCTTCCCGAGCCCATCTTCACCAAGTTTCCTTTAAAAGAAGAGCTGGGAACCCCAAAAATGTTGTCTCTCGTGGGCGATGGCCTGCATGCTCATCTGCTTTCCTAAGGAAACTGTTTCTGGCTGTGATGAAGCGCCTCCCCTTGTGTCCTGAGTCAGTTCCTGCATCTCCCCAGGAGCGGGAGCGACAGGGCAAGTGCTGAGGACAGGGCCAGGCTCCCGCTCCAGTGCCTGTCTCGCTGCATTGCGTTGGCTGCTGCTGTGAAGCAAGACCCAGTCCATTTTGGGGCACTGAGTCAAGAGATCCCTCAGCTAGCCTGTCCACCCCCAGGACTGGGGGCTGTCTTTGTGTTTCCCTCGAGGTCTCACCCCCTTCTCTGACCTCCAAAGACCACTTCTGCCCAGGCAGTAGGGGGCAGGGACTTGGGCTGGTTCTATTTGGGGGAGGCCAGGAGGCCTGCCAGAGGCAGGGGATGGGGATCTTAGGAGACCTCGGTCCTGCCAGCCAAGTGCCAGAATCCCACCTAGCACAGGCTCTGCACCAGGGTCCCTCCAGCTAGGCCAGGGGGTGATGGCTGCTTGGCAGGGAGTTCCCTGTTCTGTCTCTCTCAGCAGCCGCCTCCACCTCCCTTCTCAGGAAGTCCCCCACTTCCTCCAGTCCTGGGAGAGTGCTGGGGACACAGCAGTGTGGCCACACTGTGGGAGCCCCCTGTCCCCCAGGCAGCTCCGCTGTCTCCAGCTTTGCTTATCCATTACTTTACTATGACTTCGCTATAAATACCAAGGCACTTGTTTACTTCAGGTTGCCAGAAAAACCGCTCAGAGCGGTGCCCTCAGGATGGGGGACCTGAGGGACTTGCTCCATTCCTGACTTGGTGCCAGCTGTGATAAGGGCAGGAGGTGGAAGAGGTGAGCTGCATTCCAGCCTCTGGAACGGATTTGTGCCTGGAATTTCCCAGCTTCTCCCCGAGACCTCATTTCACCCGTGGGAAAATGAAGCCTTGGGGTGGTCTCAGGGAAGTTCTTCTGTAGCAGCAGAGTTCCTGGTGGTCCCACAGCAGCTCTAGGAAGGACAGGGGCTGTGGCCTGATTTGTGGATTGATTGATTTGGTAGTACTGGGGCTTAAACGCAGGGGTGCTCTACCCCTGAGCCACATCCCCAGCCCTTTTTATTTTTTATCTTTAGACAGGGTCTCACTAAGTTGCCCAGGCTGGCCCCAAACTTGTGATCCTCCTGCCTTGGCCTTCAAGGTTGCTGGGGTTCCAAGCATGTGCCACCAAGCCTGACCAGCCTCAGAAACTTAACAGGACCCTGTGTCAAAATAAAAGGATTGGTGGTGTGACTTAGCAGTGGAGTGCTTGCCTAGCACATGAGACCCTGGAATCCATCTCAGTATCAAAATTTTTTTAAAAAAAGAAGCCCTAAAGGCTGGGGTTGTGGCGCAGTGGTAGCGTGCTCGCCTGGCACGTGTGAGGCACTGGGTTCGATCTTCAGCACCACATAAAAACAAAATAAAGCTATTCTGTCCACCTACAACTAAAAAAATAAATATTAAAAAAAAGCAGCCCTAGCCAGGCGCAGTGGCTCACGCTTGTAATCCCAGCACTGTGGGAGGCTGAGACAGGAGGATCGCGAGTTCAAAGCCAGCCTCAGCCATGGCGAGGCGCTAAGCAACTCAGTGAGACCCTGTCTCTACATAAAACACAAAATAGGGCTGGGGATGTGGCTCAGTGGTCGAGTGCCCCTGAGTTCAATCCCCGGTACCAAAAAAAAAAAAAGCCCTCCCTCAGCCACTCTTCAGCCCCTGGCACCCGTGAGCCCACATCCCGTCTCTGGATGTGCCTGCTCTGGACATTCCTATCAAGTCACACACTGTGTGGCCTTGTGTGTCCAACCTCATTCTTGTCACTGCTGGACCGTGTTCCTGTGTAACCCGCTACAGACTCACCACTCATCTGTTGATGGACAGTGGCCACCAGCTCTGTGATTGTGTGTGAGGTTCTGTGTGGGCAGATGCTCTCCCGCTCTGGGTGTCCAGCTGGAGTGGGTGGGTGTCCAGCTGAGTGGGGTCGCTGTGTCCTACTGAGACCCTGCTCACTGCTTGGGGGCATGCTGGACTGTCTTCCAAGTGGCTGTGCCATCTTGTGTTCCCGCTGGCCCTCATGTGGGTCAAGGCCTGATTTCTGGCACCGTCTCTGCCAAGCAGGGCAGAGGAGTGAAGGAGCAGGATGTGAGCCCAGGCCACTGTCGTCAGTGTGCCGGGCTCTGCCAGCCTCAGGGCCCTGCAGCCATGAGCTCCTGGGGAGTCGTCCTTTCCTAGGCCTGCTTCCCTGCCTCCCACTGCCCTACAGGCCAGCAGGATGACACCAAGGTGCCCACGCCTGGCCCTTGTCCACTCCCTGCAGTCCTCTGGTGTAGGCCCAGGCTGTCTGCCGCCCCCAGCCCCATCATCTCCTCCTGCCCTGCCCCCCTTTGCATCTGCCCACACCTAGGACTCCTTCTTTCCCAGAATTCTGCCCTGGACAGGCTTGGAGCTCCTTCCTGGAGCTGGTACCTGCTACCTGGGCATCTCCCCTCAGGGTCCCCTTGGACCCCCCTTCACCCTGCCACGTCCCTTTCCCATATGTCCCTACACCTATCCCCCAGGTTCTCCCCATCTCTCTCCCTCTCTCAAATGCCACCGCTCTATCGGCAAACCGTATGGGCTGTGAGGAACGCTCTCCTTGCTGACCCAAGTAGGAACCACCCCTACCAACTGCCAGGATGCCTCCCTGGTCTCTGCTCCTGGCCTGGCTCCCACCAGCCTGTACCCAGCACATCAGCTCCAAACATTACAACAGCTGAAAAGAAGACCCAAGCTTCCCAACCACCCTGCAAACTCGCAGCCGCTGGGGCGACCTGGGCTTGACCTCCTCCACTCCTCCCTGAGCAGGCCTCCAGGCTGCCACATGAGCAGAAGCAGCCTCGGGGCCCTTGCCTGTGCTGCTCCCTCGCCTGACACACCCTCCTCCAGACACCCTGGGCTCCCTCCCACCGTCCTGTGCTGGCACCTGTCCTCCACTGTCCTCTGGCTGGTGCTCAACACAGCCCCTTCTCCACTCCCTGAGCCTCCTCCACCTCCTCCCCACAGGTCCAGCACGCTCCAGCGTCCATAGAGCACATGCATGGCTCTGCACTGGGCTCTCCCTGGAACATGAGGGGCACAAGGCCCATTTTATTCCCTGCCCCTGTGGTTGCTCAGTGAAGTGACTGAGAGGTCACTGACCGCCTCAAGGTGGAGGGCGGGTGGGCAGCCCTTCTCCAACACCCAGGGTGGGCACAGAGTTTGTAAAGATGCAAACAAAACCAAGTGAAAGCCCGAGTAAACCCTCCAGCTTCCACCACTGTGACACAACGCGAGGCAAACAGCTCCACGGACAAAAGGTTGATTTCGGCTTGTTCTAAGGCTGCATGCGTGTTTGGCTGGCTCCAAAGCAGAAACATCATGGTAGAAGGGCTTGGCAGAGGAAAGCTGCTCATCTCATGGCAGCAAGGAAGCAGAGACAGGGCCAGCAGAGATATGCCCCTCCAGCTGGGCCCGGCGTGCACACCTGTAATCTCAGTGACTTGGAAGGCGGAGGCAGGAGAATGGCGAGTTCAAAGCCAGCCTCAGCAATTTAGCAAGAACCTAAGCAACAAGATACTGTCTCAAAATAATAAAAAGGGTGCCAGGGTTCTGCGCCGGGGGTCAGCTCTTCCGACCAGCGGGAAAGATCAAGCCAAGAAAGGTAAAGTCGTCCAGCGCGAAACCACCACATGCCCGAGGGATCTGTCTCAAGCAGGAACTCCGTTTATTGTAAGGAAGTTACATTCTTATACGTGGGCTCAGGGCCAATAGCTTTTCATTGTTAAGCCACGGATGCGGAGGTCGTTTGTCCACGAGCAGCAGTACAGCAGCGTTTAGGTTGGGGACCATGCATTGTCCAAGAGCACGGAAATAGAGATCAGTCAATAGGTGCAACGTGACGTGGCTCTCAGGGTGGGATGCTTTTGTCCCGGCCGATTGCTCGGCATCATTTTATGGTATGCCCCCACAAAGGGGACTGGGGTTGTGGCCCAGTGGCAGAGCCCATGTGAGGCACTGCATTCGATCCTCAGCACCACACTAAAAAAGTTAAACACAATCTCTATAATTAAAAATATTTTAAAAATAAAAAGATAAAAAGGGCTGGGGATGTGGCTCAGTGGCAAAGCACCCCTTGGTTAAATCTCTAGTACCAAAAAAACATGTAAGTGTATATTATGAAATATTTGCGTGTGTGCGCGCACATGCCCTTCCAGGACACCCTGGTGACCTGCTTCCTCCCACTAGGTCCCACCACTAAGGCTTTCCACCACCTCCCAACATTCCATGAATTAGTCCCTGTGAAGCCAGAGTCTGCTCGATCCAATCACTTCCTAAAAGCCCCACCTCTGGACACCGTTCACTGGGGACCAGCCCCCAACAACTGAGCCTCTGGGGGACACAGCAGCTTGCTGCACCCATGTAGAGGCAGCTGAACTATGTGGAACACCCGATTCTGTGCTGATAGCACCTCTGGGGGTGGGTCACCATGGCAGTGGTTGCCTAGGTTGTCTTCAGGAACTTAGAGATAGTTCAAACTTGCTGGAACCACTGATCCTTCCGGTGGGTCTGTGCAGGTACGTGGCCTTCTTCACCCTTTGACATCAGAAGGCCAAAACTCCACTCTGGAGCATGCTAACCTCACCACCGTCTGAACAGGCATCCGACGAAGAGCCATGAAGTCTGTGTTTACTTTCCCGTTTTCCTGTGGTGCTGCTGGGGACGGACCGCAGGGCCTGGAGCTGGGGAAGCGCTCTCCACCGAGCTGCGCCCAGGCCGGGCCAGGAAGCTCGATCACAGGCGCAGCCATCCCTCGCTCCTGCAGGCGGCCTGGACACCCCGGGCCGCCCTGCGTCCTGTCCCGTGCACAGCCCCGTCCTGGGAGGCGGCGCTGAGGCTCGGGGCTCCCGCCCGGCGTTGGCATGCCCTCGAATGAACCCTTCTGCAAAGCCCCGCTGCAGCGACCGGCATGCTCCGCGGGACACGTGCCTTCGGAGCAGGAACCCGGGCGAGGGCTCTCGCGACGTCGCACGGAAGGGAGACGGGGCGGGGACGTGGGCGGGGACGTGGGCGGGGACGTGCGCTGGGACGTCCCGCGCGGCCGAGCGAGGGAACCGCGAGCCGCTCGGTGCACAGGCCCCTGCCGGGGGCCTCCGGGAGCCAGCCCACCCGCGACCCCGCTCGCCCCGTTTCCTGCCGGGCCCTCGGATTCCAAACCGTCGCCCCCGGCAGCAGTTGAGCGGAAACTCGCACTCCCGCGAGGCCGTGCGGCCAAAGCCACGCGAGAACTCCTGCGGCGGGGTCTCGCGCAGCCAACGGCCGCCCTCGGCGGGCGGGAGGGGCTCGGGCTGCCCTGCGCACTGCCGGTCGCGCACGTCGCTGCGTTCAGGCGTTCACTGACGACAGCCCCGCGCGGGGGCGGGTGAGGGGGCCTTCCCCGCGCTCCGCGCAGGCGCCGTGCGCGCGGGGCCGCTGGGGCGTGCGGCGGCGCCATGGACGACGAGGAGGAGACGTACCGGCTCTGGAAGATCCGCAAGACGATCATGCAGGCGAGCAGTGCGAGGGTGCCCTGCCCTCTCCCCGTGCCCGGACGTGCACTCGGAGGCCCGCCGGGGTGTCGCGGGGACGCGGAGCCCCGCGGTCCCGGGGATGAGCTCGGGCCGCACGTCGGGCAGCGCTGTCCCCGCGCCGCGCCCCTGCCGGCCATTCCTCCCGCGCGGGACCGTCGCGGAGGGAGCCGAGGCCAGGGCGGAGGCAGGGCGTGGCTGGGTTGGCGGGGACGGACCCTGGTCTGGAAACCAGGTGAAGACTTGGCGCACTCGCCTCGGGAAGCGGGGCTGCTGCGGCTCCGCGGCGGAGTGCTTGCCTGGCGGGCAACGGCAAGGCGGAAGTCAGGGCTGGGAGGCCGCGCAGGGGGACCGGCCTGCCCGGCTGCCTCGTCCCCCGCAGCCTTATCCCCCTGCCAGCACAGTCAGCATGAGGCCACAGCTGCGTCCTCCCTGCCTTCCGTGGTTTGCAGAGTGGCCGGAGGACTGGCTGCAACTGCTTGGGTTTGCTCCCAGCCGGATTCCTGCCAGACTGGGTGATGGGGGCAAGGCTGCAGGTCTCTGGGAGCCTCGGGGACTGCTCTGGTCTCGGTCCAGAGGTCGCGGTGGCTTAGTCGTGTGGCACCTTGTCAGTGCTCAGCCAGTTAGCCATTAGGACTCCTCAGTGACTCAGGGGTGTCCTCCTGTGCCACTGCCACATTCAGCTGCGGGCATGTGTCCACTCGGGTCGTGAGCGCTTACTTGCTGAGATCCTTCTGCAGGGTCATCACCTGGCTCTTTCTCTTGGCAGCTGTGCCATGACCGTGGCTACCTGGTGACCCAGGATGAGCTGGACCAGACATTGGAGGAGTTCAAAGCACAGTTTGGGGATAAGCCGAGTGAAGGGCGGCCGCGGCGCACTGACCTCACCGTGCTGGTGGCCCACAACGATGACCCCACTGACCAGATGTTTGTATTTTTCCCAGGTGAGGGCCTGTGCTGGTCCACCACAGGTGTCCCCAAGGGGGCATAGTTCTGGTATAGTCACTTAGACATCAGCTTGGGCGCTGGCTTACACCACCCTCTGAATTTCCCCACCTGGGTCCCCATCTCTTCCTGAGGTGTTCTCAGTCCATGAGGCCCCCAAACCCCATGACCTCACCTCTACATGTGTCTTCCCCACTGGCTGCCCCCACCTGGGTAGTGAGTGCAGGCCTAGCTCTCATCCAGGCAGGCAGACCTCCTTGAAGCCAGCTTTCTCCTGCCCTGCCCTGTTTCCCACAGTTTTCCTGGGATCTTTCCCTCGTTGCTTTGTGTTTTACGTTTTATGGTACTGGATCCAGGAGTGCTGAACTACTGAGCCGCATCCTCGGTGCAGTTTAGGATCTCACTAAGTTACCCAGGCTTCCCTGGAACTTGTAGCTGGATGCTGGGTGTGTGCCTCTGCCTGGCAAGGCCCTCCCCTGTGAGTCTTAATCTCTTCTTAAGTGTGAACCCACTCTAGTGACTTCACTGTGTCCTAACCACCTCCTTAAAAGCATTTGCAAGTATAGTTACACTTCGAGGTTCTGGGGTTGGGGCTTCAGCCTATGAAGGGGGCACAGTCCAGCCCTACTGCTCTCATCAATGGGTCAAGTGAGAGTGGAGGCTGTGGCTGGGCAAAGCATGGACAGCCCTGCCTGTGTCCCTGCACTGACCCCTAGGCTCCCGGGCTTCCCAGTTCTCAGGTGGCAGGGCTCTGTCAGCGGACTCACCCCAGTTGTCAGCCAGCCTCATCTCACCATGTGAACACCCAGCTTCTGTCTCCTGGGCTCCTAGGCTGAATGAACCATGAGTCTAGAGTCTCCCAAACCATAGAACTTGGCACCTGACCCCAAACTGCAGGAAGGGACCGTGAGGTCCAGTGGGACTTGGCTCCCTGGGCTGTTGAGGCAGCCAGTCCCTACCCTGGACCCTGCTGCTCATGTCTCACCTTGAAACGGGCAGCGACTGCACTGAGCAGGCTAGACCACGTGCCCTGGGGCGATGAGGGCAGGGCCCAGCAGTGATGCCCCATGTCTGACTCCAGAGGAGCCCAAGGTGGGGATCAAGACCATCAAGGTTTACTGCCAGCGCATGCAGGAGGAGAACATCACCCGGGCCCTCATTGTGGTGCAGCAGGGCATGACACCTTCCGCCAAGCAGGTAGGCGCCCCGGCTTCGTCCCCCCAGGGGCTGGTCAGTCCAGTCCCACGGAGGAAGTGGCCAAGTTTACGACAAGTCCAACCCTTTCTGCCCGCTCAGCGCCTCACTGCCCCTGCCTGCCACCCCCTCACTCCCTGCCGGTGGCAGGCTTCACCTGGGCACCCCAACCAGGGTGGCCTCTTGTCCCCACGTCTGGGATGTCAGCCCTGAGTCCTGATGTGGCTTTTGGGAACCAGGTTCTGTGTCCTGCTTGGACAGGGATGGGCATCACCCAGGAGGGGCTTGGGCCCCTATGGCTGCGCAGGTGCCATCATTCCATCCGTCTTTTGGGTGGAACTGAGCTGAGCGGTTCTAGGGGATCAGGTGGCCAGCATGCTGCCTCTGTCCAGCCTGGGCTGTGGGGTTCACACAGTCACATGGCGTGGCACCTCTTAACTGGGGAGGAGTTGCCATGCCAGCTCTGAAGACGCCCTGAGGCAGCTGGGCAGGGTGGAAGAGGCCATGCCCAGGGCAGTCTGGGTGCAGCATGGAGGCGTAGGGGCAGAGCCTGCAGGCTGAGGGTGGGTGAGGGCTAAGGGCAGCTCGTCCCCAGCCCTGCATGACAGCCGTGTCTCCTGTAGTCTCTCGTGGACATGGCCCCCAAGTACATCCTGGAGCAGTTCCTGCAGCAGGAGCTGCTCATCAACATCACGGAGCACGAGGTGGGCCGAGAGGAGGCGCAGCTGGGTGCTGCTCATCAGCGTGCGGGAGCAGGAGGTGGCCTGGTGGCGAGAGTGGGGAGGAAGGCGGGGCAGGCTTTGCACGGGGAGGCCTGGCCACAGCAGCCTCAGCACCCAGGCACCTGCTGAGGACATGGAGCCCAGGCCTGCCTGGATCCTCAGGGCTGGGAGCAGGGATGTCTGCCTCCTGGGGTCACCTGGACTCCGTGCCACCAGCATGGTAGAGAGAACCTAGGCTAGTGACCATTGGCCCACAGCTGCAGTGTGGGTTCTGCTCCCCTCCCCGTGTGGTCGTGGTGGTGGTGGGGTTTGTCTGGGCCCTCAAGTCTGGCAGCCCTGGTGGTGACTGGTGGGCTCCTCTCTCCACAGCTGGTTCCAGAGCATGTGGTCATGACCAAGGAGGAGGTGACCGAGCTGCTGGCCCGGTAGTATCCTTGCAGGCATCCCCCTGGTTCTCGGAGTCCCGCCCCCACCCCATGGCCCTGCCTGGCCTTTTCCTTGACCTGCTTCCCAGCAAACTCCGAGAGAACCAGCTGCCCAGGATCCAGGCAGGAGACCCCGTGGCCCGCTACTTTGGGATAAAGCGAGGGCAGGTGAGCAGGACGATCTCTGATGCTGCTCTGAACCCGCCTGCCAGGGACACAGCATTGTCCCTCCCGCAGTCCTAGCCTGCAGCCTGGATGGGTCTCAGAACCACACTCTCCACCCCTTTTTAAAGCCACAGTAAGCCGGGCGCGGTGGCTCAAGCCTGTAATCCCAGCACTTAGGGAGGCTGAGACAGGAGAATCACGAGTTCAAAGCCAGCCTCAGCAACGGCGAGGCGCTAAGCAACTCAGTGAGACCCTGTCTCCACATAAAACACAAAATAGGGCTGGGGATGTGGCTCAGTGGTCGAGTGCCCCTGAGTTCAATCCCTGGTACCAAAAAAAAAAAAAAAAAAAAACAGAAAAAAAGCCATAGTAGCTGGGACCCAGAGAAGAGTGGCTCCCAGGCTTCTCGGCAGACGTCACCCCCTGCCCTGCCCACCATCCAGTGCCACCCTGTGCAGGTGTGGTGAGGCCCTGTTGGTCCCCAGCGCCTGCTCCTGTGCTTCTGCAGGTGGTGAAGATCATCCGGCCCAGTGAGACGGCGGGCAGGTACATCACCTACCGGCTGGTGCAATAACATGGCAGGTGAGACCCGTGGGAGGGGGTCAGGGCAGGGTATCCAACCCATGCTGGCCTCCAGGAAGGCTGTGACTCTGTCCTGGGACAAAACCTGCCTATTGTCCACAGCGTAGCCCCTCCTGTGTGGCCCAGTGTTCCCCAGAAGCTGCAAGACCCCATCTGGACCTGTGTACTGCAGCTCCTGCTGTCCCGTGTGCTCAGGAATCCAGGGACCATCCATCCCACATCTGCTTCTCCCCACAGAAGGGTGACTTCAGACCCACTTGCGTGCGCCCTGGAGCTGGAAGGGCAGCGCTGGACAGGCAGTGGCCTCCCCAGCTTCCCTCGCTTCCTGTCCACATGCTCATGATGCTGCCCTTCATGGGCTCTGTTCTAGGTGCCTGGCTCAGTGAGGCCCTGCTGCTCCGTGCCCAGACCTCAGAGGGTGAAGGTGAAGGTGACCACTGTCTGGTGGATGGCCGGCCTGCCTGCAGGCATCCACCCTCCTCCTGCACTCAAGGCAGCGGCCGTTACTTTTCTTTACCTTACCTGGGGCAAGGACTCCTCTGGCCTGCCCTGGCTGGCCTGTGGCTCGGGGGCATGACCTGGGTCCTTGTGTAGCCTGGCACCAGCTCTCCTGCAGGAGGGGCTCAGGGATGAGCCCCTGTGTGGTCTGGACTCCGTCCTCACCCGGACATCTCCCTGACTCCCTGAGCGCAAGGCGGTAGCTCGCTCCTTGGCAGGTTTCAGCTGTCAGAACGCTGCGTGGTGTAAAAATAAAGGATATTTTGAGAAAGTAAATTTGCTTGTTTGAAAAACCAAGACGAATCACAAGGTTTATGCAGGTGGCCATGCTATGGGCAGAGTCTGGGGGCAGATGCCGCCTACCCTGAGCTCTGTGCCCACTCTGCGACTGGCCGGGGGCTTGTGAGCCATGAGTGTCTGTCCGCAGCACCTGCACTCTGATCGGCTGCTTCTCTTGCCCGGACTGCAGGAGGCCTCTGCCTGCACAGGTGGAAAGCAGGCCTTGCTCAGTCGCCTGCTTGCTCTGTGGTTGGCTTTGCTGCTCCTGGTGCTGGGGCTCAGGCCCCGGGCCTGGGGTGTAAACACGCGCAGTGCCACCCAGCGCCCGGGCTCAGCCAGTGGATTCAGGACATGCCTCGTGTGCCGCCATCACCTCTGTCTGGTTCTGAAACACCTGTTACTCCAAGAGAAACCTGTCCCCTCCCAGTCCTGCACCCAGGGGTCCACATCCCACCTCTGGACTCTCCTGTCCCTGGGTCACACCCTGTGGCCTTGGGTGTCTGGTTCTCACAGAGCTCGAGGTTCTCAGGTCCATCCATGCTGCAGCTGTCACCTTGCTCCTGCTTGTGGCTAAGGACACTCCAGGTGTACCTGAGCCAGGCTGGGTGTCCCTTCGCCCAGGAACATTTACCTTGGGCTGCTCCAGCACTTGGCTGTGGTGAACAGAGCTGCTGAGGCTGTCTGTGTGCAGGTGCTGGGTGAGGGGCTTTAGTTGCTCTGGGACTTACACCAGGAGTGGCCAGCTGGTTGGTGGCTCTGCAGACCCGCGGGGCAGCTACATGTTTCACCCCAGCCTGCACCAGGCCCTAGCTTCTCACCCTCACCAGCACCTCTTTTTTTTTTTTTTTTTCAATTGATGGATCTTTTTATTTTATTCGTTTGTTATGTGGTGCTGAGGATCGAAGCCAGTGCCTTATGCATGCGAGGCAAGCGCTCTTACCACTGAGCTACAGCCCCAGCCCTCACCAGCACCTCTTACTGCACGTTTCTTTGTTTTGTTTGGTTTTGGTTTTGGTACTGAGGATTGAACTCAGGGGCACTCAACCACTGAGCCACACCCCCAGCCCTATTTTGTGTTTTATGTAGAGACAGGGTCTCACTGAGTTGCTTAGTGCCTCGCCCTTGCTGAGGCTGGCTTTTAGGTGTAGACGGACACAATGTCTTTATTTTTATGTGGTGCGTAGGATCGAACCCAGTGCCTCGCTAGGCAAGTGCTCTACCACTGAGCCGCAGCCCAAGCCCCTTACTGTACATCTTCTTTTTTTTTTTTTTAGTTGTAGATGGACACAATGTATTTTTATTTTATTGCTTTGTATGTGGTGCTGAGGATGAACCCAGGGCCTCAGGCTTCATGCGCTCTACCACTGAGCTGCAGTCCCAGCCCCTTGCTGTACCTCTTGACTGCAGTTCTCATGGTGGGTATCAAGTGGTGTCTGGCTTTGAATTTGTGGATTTTGGTTCCTTACCAGATACAAGATTGGCATAAACGTTTTACCATGGCCCCTAAATACCCATTGATGGTCCAGAGTTTACAAGTGGGCCTTCTCATACATCTGGAACTCACACTGGGTGTTGTAGGATGGGCTTAACTGCCCTGGACGAAGAGGGTCTGCACCCATCAGAGGAGGGCCTCTCCTGGCCACCCCAAAGTGCTATTCATGTGACAAATGGGAGGTCTGTTTTGAGATTCCCTCTTTACCAGGGATTGATTGTGCTTTTTGTTTAAAATTTTTTTTAGTTGTAGATGGACACAATACCTTTGTTTTATTCATTTATTTTTCTGTGGTGCTGAGGCTCGAACCCAGTGCCCCACATGTGCTAGGCAGGCGCTCTACCACTGAGCCCCACCCCCACCCCTTGACGTAGGGTTTTAGCCTTATAGTAGGTCTGGCGGGTAGAACGAGTGCCCCTTCCCTCCAAAGAAAGACTGGCTGCTTTTCAAAATCCTCTTGGCTAAAAGCAGCCTGTCACCAAAGGAGGTCCCTGGAGCCACAGGATACAGGGGCTGGGACATTCCAGGGGTGGATGGTGGGACAACATCCTGCACGTACACCAGCTTGGATGGTGCTGGTCCGTTGCTGGACATGTTTCAATGCCAGTGAGACAAAGTGGGCTGGGTGGCCCGGTGGCAGACAGGTGTCTGGGCTCACAAGGCCCCGGGTTCCATCCCCAGCTCAATGGACTCAGGAAACGCTTCTGGCCTTGTGGGCCAGTTGGTCCCCGTCACCCTCCTTCAACATGACTGTGGCAGGAACGATGGCCACAGCTGCCCGGACCCTGGCCTGCTGCCTGCCAAGCTGTCTCTGGTGCCCTGGAGGTGCCCAGGGCAGCTTCTGGGAGGCCTCTCGCCCAGGAGTGGATGGGAACCCTGCCACGCCCCTGCCTGCAGTCAAAGCTCACCTCCTGCCCAGGATCTTTGCCCTGGGTGAGGTTCAGCCAGTGACCCATGGGAACCACCTCTCGGGTGAGGGTCAGCACCAAGAAGCAGGTGGACAGTGACCGTTCTCCCACTGGCTGTGGCAGAGAGCAGGCTTGGCCTGCAGGAACCCGGGTCAGTCCCCAGAGACCATGAGTGTACGCTGTGGTTGCAGGTCAAGCACTGCCCAGCCTAGACCCTGGCGGCCACATGGGGCTGGCAAAGGGACTTCGCTGCTGCAGAACATGTCCTGCACGTGGACAGCTCTGCGGACCATCCCTAAGCTCCTCAGCAAGGAAGCGAGGACACCACAGGCCTGTGGCCTGCCCACCTCTCCCCTTCCCCAGGGGCCACAGCAAATAGACCAGGTATGGGGCTGGGCTGGGGCTCAGTGGCAGAGCACTTGCCTCACATGCGTGAGGCCCTGGGTTCAATCCTCAGCACCACATATAAATAATAAGTGAATAAAATAAAGATCCATCAACAACTAAAAAAATATTTTAAAAAAATAGACCAGGTACAAGTTTATTTTAAGCAAAACAGACATAGACCTCCAACAACTACAGAGTGACCTGCAAGAGACTGTACTGTGCCTAGACCTAGGGGTCCTGGACCCTAGGTGTCCACCGCTTTCTGGAAAAGTGAGCAAATCCCAAAGCCAGATCCTGGCCCTGCGGACCCCCAGCCTGGGCTCTGGTGTCAAGGCTGGCCTCCACCCCAGTTCCACAGCACCCAGAACAGCCTTCAAGCCCCGCAGCAGCAAAGAGAGATCAGTGCAGGGCCTGCTTTCCAAGGAGAGACCAAGAGCCCAGGGGCAGCAAGGGGACTCGGGGACAGGGCTGCTCCATCCACACAGCCCCGTGGGCCAGCTGAAGCCAGACAGCTTCACCCAAGAGCGAAGCAGCTCAGCTGAGCTGGGACCTGCCCAGGTGTGGAGGAACCGCAGGCAGAGGCCGCGCCAGGCGCCACACAGTGGGAAGCTTCAGGGACGCAGGACCGTGCTGTTGACCTGCTCTCCCCAATGACACAGGCTTGCATGGCTAGCTGAGCCTCAAGACCCAGATGGCCCCAGAGGCAGAGAGAACCAGTGAGGTCCCCACCCACCGCCCCAGCTCAGAGAACTCTGGTAGCCGCTCCCAGCAGGTGAGCCTCAGCGGGCAGCGGCCTACGCCTCGCTGGTAGACTGGTTGGTGGTGTAGGCTGAGAGCTGGCGCACCTGGTCCTCCTCCTCCTCCTCCCCCAGTGGCCCCTCACTGCCACTGCGGCTTCGGGGACCCTCCTCCAGGCTGGCTTCGCCCTCCTTCTCCAGGAAGCTGAGGCGGTGCAGGGCGCTGGCATCTGACGAGGACAAGGGATCCGAGGCCTCCTCCAGCTCTGAGTCGGAATCGTTGGATGCCACTCGGGATTCTGGGAAAGCCGGACAGAGAGGGAGAGAGAATGGAGGGCGGTCCTGGCTCAGTGGACACATCCCCAGCTGAGTCACAGCCCGGGCTCACCTCAGCCTGCTCCCTCTCTTGGAGACTACAGTCCCTCAGGGAAGCACCTAGCCTGGCCTGACATTGGCGTCTCCAAGACTCAAGGCCCGTGGGCAGGGATTGCTGTGGCCGCTCCTCAATGCAGATGGCCATCTTGGAAAGGCACTGTTGGCTTTCTTACAACACTTTACAGGAAAGTGGCCAAACACTGAACAAACATGGTGTTCGTGGCAGACAACTGCTACAGGACGTGCAACCCTGCGCACCGCCACTCCAGCCTGCTCTTGTGCACACAGGCTCAACTGGCCACATGTGCCGTGGCCTCCTGCAGCCCCACTCACCTTGGCCCCCATCCTCTGCCTCCTCCTGCAGGGCATAGGCAGATTCCTCTCCAGCCTCCAGGTAGGGCAGGGGAACCACCACCTCCACCCGCTGACTGGCTGGTCCATCCTGTGGTGGAGGAAGGGAGTCAGGGAAGCCACAGCACCAGCTGCCCCAGACCCTGAGAGTACGGTCTGCTGTTACTAAGGCGGTGGCTCCCGGGTGGCTCCCATGGCTTGTGCAAATAGGCCTGGTCCTTCTGAAACAGCCACTCAGGGTGGACTGGTCTGCTGGACAGGCCAGGCCCGGTACACACGCCAGCTCAGGGCCACAGAGCCCTGGCCCCAGTCTTGAGGCTGCAGCGCAGGCTGTGACCCTTGGAATCCCTGGCTCTGGGGGCTCACTGAGGCTGTGGGGGCAGGAGAAAACTCAGGGACACCATGAGATAGCCAGAGACGGTGAAGATCAGGAGCAGGACTTGAAGAGAAGCAGCAGCAGGATGCTGTTAGGACAGGGAGCACACCAGGGACCAAAGCCAGCCGTGGGTGAAGTGCCCCAGCTGCCACGCCCAGGAGTGGACCAGGCAGGAGGCCGGGGCCAGCTGCGCACACCCGCACTCTGCCCCAGGACTCACCTTGTGCAGTCTCTGTTCAAAAGATGCCTGGCTGCTCTGTCCCACACAAGGGCTTCCCAGCGAGGTCCCCTCCTGCTGACGCTGCCCCTCCTGTGCATGGCTAAGGCTCCATCCCATGCCTCACCTGGCACCCAGGTACCTCCTGGGGCTCCTCCTCGAAGATCAGGCTGTAGTGGACGATGAGGGTCTCGATGACACGGGCCTGATGGGGATAGTCCACCAGAGAGGAGAGGGAGATGGTGGCCTCCGTGGGTCGCGGTCGCAGCAGTGTTGGCCCAAACACAATGCCCAGGTTCCCTGGAGTCATCTTGTTGTCCTGTTCCACCTCCACTATCCTGGGTCACGGAGGGCACACGGTGTGAGTGGCTCCTGGAGCCCCCCGCCACCCTGGCCCCAGCCCTGTGCCCCACCTGCGCAGGTGTCTCAGCAGGTACTGCAGCGTCGCCCGGTTCTCCGCTGGCAGGTCCCGCAGGAGCTCCCGTAGGCGGCCCACCATAACCGCTGCCGCCGCCTCGCTCTCAGACCCGTCCTGCCGGCCCCGGGACGCCGCCTTGGCCTCAGCCTCCGCCTTCAGGCTGTCCTTGGCCAGCCCCACGAGCTCGTGGTACAGGCGAAAGGAGATGAGAGGCTCGGGCAGCTGCGAGAGGACCAGAGGCAAGCGGGCCTAGGCTGAGCGCGCTCCGGCCACAGCCACGCCCGGCCACGCCCGGCCACGCCCGGCCACGCCCGGTCACGCCGGGGCCCCACCCACTGCAGCAACCGATCCGCTCCAGTCCAGCTCCGGAAAGCGCCTGCGGCCCCGCCCCGCGCCCCGCCCGCCACGGTAGACCCCGCCCACTGTGGCCCCTGCTCTAGCCGCGCCCCTGCCAGCGCTGCACCTCCCTGCTCTGCAACTGTCCTTGCCCATCTCCAGTTCGCCTCACCTGGCGCAGGTAGAGCTTGAGGACGTTGCTGATGTCATGGGGTAAGGCCTGCGACAGCTCCACCAGTTCCTTGCCTGTCTCGAAGGCCTGGCACAGCTTCTCCACGCGCGTCTTCACCCCGTTGACCCGGTAGATGCCCTGCGGGGCCGCAGTGAGCCTCTGCCCGCCCTCCCAGGCCCGGGAACCCCGCCAGGCCCCAGAGACACACCTTGGTGCGCAGCGCCCGCCGTTCGATCTCGCAGACGCACTTCTTGACGATGAAAGGCACGCCGTCAGGGGTGCCGCGGGCTGCCTGGCCAAAGTCCTGGCCGAAGAGCTGCAGGCGCCCCTGCAGCTTCTTGTGGCCGCACTGGATAGCCAGGGTCTCCAGGCACTTCTTGTGGCAGGCCAGCCAGCACTGGGGGTCGGCAGGCAGTGAGCCCCGGCCCCAGGGCAGGCCGGACTCCACCTGCACCCTCCTCCCTGAAGCCCTCACGACCTCCATGACACCCTCTGAAGGCACAAGCCAGACTGCTGCTGGCAACCTGACTCCCTCCTGGGTGGACGCTGGTGCTGCTTGGGATTTGGGTATGGGTTTCTGTCTTCCTCCTTTTTTTGTTTTGGCAGTAGTAGGGATTGAACCCAGGAGCGCTTGACCACTGAGCCACATCCCCAGCCCTATCCTGTATTTTATTACTTTATGTAGTGACAGGGTCTCACGGAGTTGCTTAGAACCTCGCCATTGCTGAGGCTGGCTTTGAACTCGCGATCCTCCTGCCTCAGCCTTCTGAGCCGCTGGGACGACAGGCGTGTGCCACCAGGCCTGGCTGGAAAGTGGTGTTTCTGTGCCCCCTCCTGCCTCCTTTCAACCCCTTGATTTCCTTGCCACAGCCCAGGGCTGGACAGTGGCTCTCGACCCCCTGGGACACTCTGTACACTCTGGCCTGTCAGGCCCTCTGCACTTCCTCTCTACCCCGGCACCTGACCAGGGTGGCCACACACCTCCTCACACTCTGCTCCTTGGAAGTACACGTAGCTGTTGCATTCCCTGCACCGGGCAGGCGTGCGGAGCTTCCGCAGCCGGTGGGTGCGGGCTGCTTTGGACAGCCCCACATTGCGGAAAGGCCCGCTGGGCACAGCCACAGGCAGCTCAGGAGCCATGCCGTTGAGGTCAGCTGGGGGTGAGACAGGCAGCCGGTGTCAGAGGCAGGAGTGCCAAGCCCACAGGCTCTCTCCCTCCCCTGTGCCCAGGCCACAGCGCCTCACCCTGCTCAAAGGCAGACGCCTCTGTGCCACCCTCCGGGTCCACCAACTCCTCACTGGGTGACATGGTGCCACTGGATGGCATCCGCTCAAACTTCTTAAAGTCCTCTAAGTGGGACAGAGGGTTGTCAGATTTCCCAAGCCAGGATGGACTGGCAGCTCTCCCACCTCGGCCTGCTGGACAGGTCCCAGACCTCACCTGGGCTGGGGTCCAGACTCCGGCCGGAGTCAGTGAAGGAGATGGGCCACGACTTGTGCACCTGGTGTCCCCGCGCCCCTGGGGAAGAAGGAGAGTGCTCCAGTGGAGGCCTCAGGCGGCCTTGGGGGCCAGCGTCCCCAGCTCCCACCAGGCACTTACCCCTGGGCTCCTTGGCAGGCGCCCCCTCATGAGGCCCACCTTCCTCGGGGGGGCTGCCAGTGGCCTCTGTCCCCACTGTGTCCCCAACGTTGAAGCTGCTCTTCCGGGCACGCATGACCGGAGACCTGGGGGAAGGGAGAGGAGCAAGGGTCCGCAGGGGCCGCACTGCGGGCCTGCCCGCTCCAGGTGGAAGCCCGGCCCACCCCCGGCGCGGGCGCACGTGGACCGCGCGGCTGGGCGGGGTACCAGGAGCTGGTGGACACGTGCGGCTCGAAGTCGTAGCGCACGTCGGGCTCCTCGCCGCGCTGCAGCTGGCGCACGTGGGAGGCGTACTGCTGGCCCGGGTCGTAGAGCTTGCTGCTCTCGCACAGCATCTGGAAGTGCACCGGCAGCGGCGCCGTCTGCATGTGCATCAGCTGGTAGTAGGAGATGGTGGCCTGCGGGGCACCGGCGGGTCAGCGCGGCCGCCCCCGCAGCCCTGCCGCAGCCCGAGCCCCAGCACGCACCGACTTGATGGTCTGGTCACTCTGCCGGATGACCTCCTGGATCTGCCGCAGTGCGGTCACCTTGGTGTCCTCCAGCTCCTGCTTCTGAGTCTTGGCGTCCGCCACGCAGGTGCGATAGGTGGCCATGGCTTCCTCCGCCTGAGGGCCAGGGCCAGGCGGAGGCTCAGCCCTCCGCGGAGGCCCACCCGGGAGACCGAGTCAGGCAGGCGCGGGCGGGCTCGGAGCCCCCAGAGGCCTGGCGGTGGGGTGTCCCCAAGTGCGGGGATGCCGCCCCGGTCCGGCCAGCCCCTCTGCTGCCCTCCCACCGCCCTCACCTTGTTCTTGGCTTCCTCCTCCAGCCGCCGCCGCTTGTCCAGGGCCTTGGAGGCTGCACTGCCGGCCCCAGGCCCCGTGCTGGCCTGCTCCTCCTCCGCCTTGGCCACCAGGAAGCGGGCCTTGTCGTGGTCCTCACAGCGCTGCACGTAGCTCTGCTTGGCCTTGCGCAGGTTGGCCTCCGCCTCCTGCTGCGGTGGTGAGAGGGCGAGGCGGCCAGGTCCACCCTCTCAGGCCGCACCGGCTGACGCCCACCCTCTCCCCAGCCCCATCTCTGGCACCCAGGAACCCACAGTCCCATCTGGCACGCAGTGGTCCCTGCCTCTTCCCTGGAGCAGCAGGTTGGCAGGACGCCAGGAAGCTTCCCAGAAGCTGGTGGGCCTAGGAGGTCCCTCAGCGCAGACCATGAGGACAAACACACAAAAGAACCAGGAGCCTGTCGCAGTGGCTCATGCTTGTAATCCCAGCACTCTGGGAGGCTGAGACAGGAGAATCGCGAGTTCAAAGCCAGCCTCAGCAACGGCGAGGTGCTAAGCAACTTCACTGAGTTCAATCCCCAGTACCAAAAAAAAAAAAAAACAGAAAAGAACCAGGAGCTGGACGGCTGCTCGCTGGTAGAGCTTCCTGCTCAACCTCAGCACCAAAAAAGAAAAAGAAAAAGAAAAGGAACCAACTCAACTACTAAGAGAATATTTCAAAATAACCGCATGTGATGTGTGGGGAAGCCCTATTTTTTTAAAAAAAATGTTTATTTTTTAGTTGTAGGTGACAGAATATCTTTATTTTATTTTTATGTGGTGCTGAGGATCGAACCCAGTGCCTTATGCGTGCTAGGCGAGCACGCTGCCACTGCGCCATAACCCCAGCCCCTGGGGAAGCCCTTTTGATGGACAACACAAAACTTGGTGTAAAGAAGCCAGAGGTGTGCGCTGTGTCACCCCAGCTGCTGGGGAGGCTGAGGCAGGAGGATCGCGACTTCCAGGCCAGCCAGGGCAACTTGGTGAGACCCTGTCTCAAAATAAGATGAGGGGTACAGTGGCACACACCTGTAATCCCAGCGGCTTGGGAGGCTGAGACAGGAGGATTGCGAGTTCAAAACCAGCCTCAGCAACTTAGTGAGGCCCTAAGCAACTCAGTGAGACCCTGTCTCTAAATAAAATACAAAATAGGGCTGGGGGTGTGGCTCAGTGGTCAAGTGCCCTTGAGTTCAATTCCCAGTACCAACAAATAGATAAATAAATAAATAAATAGGGGCTGGGGTTGTAGCTCAGTGACAGAGCACTTGCCTCGCATGCGTGAGGCCCTGGGTTCGATCCTCAGCACCACATACAAAGCAATAAAGACATTGTGTCCATCTACAACTAAAAAAATATTTAAAATAAATAAATAGAAGGACTGGGGATGTGGCTCAGTGGCACAGCACTCCTGGTTAAATCCTATGGAACACACAGACCACTGCAATCAACTACCACCAGGCTTCTTCTTCCTGCAAAACAGGCAGGGCAGGTTGAATAAATAATGAGGGTCTGAGGGCATGGCGGGTTGGATAGCACTGCCTAGCACGCGTGAGGTCCTGGGTTCCATCCCTAGCACTGCAACAAAAGGACTGAAAGAAGAAACAATGTCAAACTGAGTGTAGGAGCCACACTTATAACCCCAGTGACTCAGGAGGCTGAGGCAAGAGGATGCAAATTCAAGGCCAGCCTCAGAAACTCAGTGAGAACTTCAGCAAGTTAGCAAGACCCTAACTGAAAAATTAAAAAGGGCTGGGAAAAGTACCCACAGGAAGGTGAACTCATATGAGAGAAGAATCTGCTCTGTTTTGGAAAAGAAAAATGTCCAGAGAAACAGGCATCAGCTAGGAAGAGAAGAATATGCTTCGTTCTCAAACTTCACAGAACTGATTCATCTTCCTAATTTGTGGCTTTAAATTTACATGACTAAATCACTTTAAACGTTAGGCATTCTTTCATGGGGCTGGGTTTGTGGCTCAGCGGTTGAGCACTTGCCTCGCATGTGTGAGGCACTGGGTTCAATCCTCAGCACCACATAAAAAAATAAAATAAAGGTATTGTGTTCATCTACAACTAAATTTAGAAAAATGTTAGGCATTCTTTCAGTTCTCAGTTAATCTTTTTTTTTTTTTTTGGCACCAGGGATTGAACTCAGGGGCACTCGACCATTGAGCCACCTCCCCAGCCCTATTTTGTGTTTTATGTAGAGACAGGGTCTCACTGAGTTGCTTAGCTCCTCGCCATTGCTGAGGCTGGCTTTGAACTCACGATTCTCCTGTCTCAGCCTCCCTAAGTGCTGGGATTACAGGCTTGAGCCACTGCGCCCGGCTCAGTTAATCTTTTTTTATTTTTTTTATTTTTTAGTTGTAGGTGACAGAATATCTTTATTTTATTTTTATGTGGTGCTGAGGATCGAACCCAGTGCCTCACGCGTGCTAGGCAAGCGCTCTACCACTGCGCCACAATCCCAGCCCCGGCTCAGTTAATCTTAAATGGAATAAATCATATACATACTATAAATAAATAAATAAATAAATAGGGCTGAGGATGCAGTTCAGTAGTGAAGTGCCCCTGGGTTCAATCCCCAGCACCAAACAAAGAGGGGGGGGGAGTCAAATGATAAAGTAGCGTAGGAGTCTATAACTCACAGTGTTGGGGTCTGAGTTTTCCAATGTGTAAAGAGCTCTGTCAAACTAATAAAAAATAAAGCACTGTCTGATCCAGACCAAGGAAAGGATATAACCTGAGGTTTCACAAAAACGGAAAAGCATGGTCATGGTGTAGCAGCGAAGCTATCAATGTACCTCCCTCAACCAGAACATTCGTTTTGGGGCACTGATCTGCGATAAACCCTCACAAGCTCTAGAGGTGGGAATACAGGCTTGTTTTAGCTGTGATGCTTGTTACAGCAGCTGCCCATCCATAGACTGAGCGACAGAAGCCTCAGCTGAGTGCTGAGCTGCTGAAAAGGAGAAAGGCTGCATCAGGGGGACCATATGGGGTGAACTTGTCATGGTCACCCAGGAGCTGCGGATCTGCCAGAGTTGCCTGGTATATGCTGGAAGCAGCCAGGAAGGGGCTTCTCGTTCCACCCGCTGCTCACTCAGCTAAAAAGGCAAACAAGCCGGGCGCGGTGGCTCAAGCCTGTAATCCCAGCACTTAGGGAGGCTGAGACAGGAGGATCGCGAGTTCAAAGCCAGCCTCAGCAATGGCGAGGCACTAAGCAACTCAGTGAGACCCTGTCTCTACATAAAACACAAAATAGGGCTGGGGATGTGGCTCAGGGGTCGAGTGCCCCTGAGTTCAATCCCCGGTACCAAAAAAAAAGGGCAAACAGTAGGTCCACAGTGCCTCTGGAGCTACGCAGAGAAGTGGGAGGGAACACCAGGACCCGGAGTCCCTCCCTCCGGGGCCCAGCTCCCTGCAGCCCGGGGAGACACCGTTGCTCCCCATTTCTGAACCACTCGCAGCGGGCACCGGGGAGCCGGGGGACCTGAGCCCTCTGTGCGAAGCCGCGGCAGACCCTGGAGCCGACGTGTTCGGCGCATGCACAGTAGCGCGGCGAGGGCGCCCCGCAGCTCTCAGTGCGCAGGGCTGGCAGGGTCGCACCAACGTGGTCACACGCCTGCTGCCCCTACCAGCTTCCTCTGCGCTCGGTGCCAGGACTCCTTGATCTCCTTCCTGCGCCGCTCATGCTCCAGCCGCCGCAGGGTCAGAGGCTGCGGAAAGACGCGCGGTCAGGGCCACGCCCTGGCCACGCCCCACGCCCGCCCTGGAGGCCCAGCCCACCTGCATGAAGGTCTGGGTCTGTAGCGTGCCCACTGCCTGCACCATGCCGTGGCCAAACTCCAGGTCCTGCTCCAGGGCCAGCAAGTAGATGGACAAGAGGGGCATGTGGGGCTGCAGGAGTGGGGCGGTCAGAGGCGGGAGGGACGGCACAGGTCGCAGCCGCAGCCTGTCACCTGCCCGTCCCTGCAGCCACCCCAGCTCCCATGGGACGGAGGGAAGCTGCGCCGCGCGCGCCGGTGCCCACCTCATGCATGACGCTCTGTCTGCAGTTGTGGACAACCTTCTGCAGGCCTTTGGCAAACTCCATCTCTGCAGGGTGAGAGGTGCCGAGCGTGAGGCCCGCACAAGGCGCGCCGGCCCGCCGGCCTCGGCCGACCCCCGCCGCGGGCCCGCCCTCACCCAGAGCGGTGCGCTTCTCCAGGTAGCCAGTGAGGTCCTTCATGTACTTGGCCATGTTCTTGGCGTACTGCAGCGCTGCGACCACACCGCCCTCGGAGCGCTGCAGCAGCACGTCCACTTCCTCGGGAGGCAGGCAGCCTGCGGGGCACCTGCTCAGCCTGGAATGCCACCACCCCGCCCTCTGGCCACCCTGCCCTCCCCGTCCAACTCAGCCGGGCCTCTGGTGCCCTGCCCACTCAGGCGCCTGCCCTGTGGCTCTGGACACTTGCCTTCCTCACAGTCCTCAGCGCTGGGCAGGGGCCCCTCACTGCCCTGTGCATACAGGTTCTCCATGGACTGCACAGAGGGAGACGCAAGTGAGACCAGCCCTGGGGGCCTGCCCTGCAGGAGATGGCCACCACCCCTGCTGCTCACCTGGCTAGGGTCCCCAGGGGGCACGGCCAGGAGCGTGCTGCTGTCCACTTCACCCATGAGGAACTCGGATACGCTGCAGGGCCAGAGGGTCAACACCTGGAGGCATGTGGGCACCCACGTCCCTCACCCCGCCCCACATGGCCTGAGCTCACGTGCTGCTGAAGGACACAGCGATGGTCTCCAGGGCCTTCTCGAAGTCCCTCTTGTCTGACTCATTGTTGCCCTCGTAGTGGAAGGCTGGGAGGCAGAGGACACGTGGAGAGGCTGCCTTCCCTTAGCTCACCCACAGAGCCCTCACCCAGGCATCAGGGAGCAGCTGTGCCTATCGAACTTTCTTTTTTTTGGTACTGGGGATTGAACTCAGGGGCCCTCGACCACTGAGCCACGTCCCCAGCCCTGTTTTGTGTTTTATGTAGAGACAGGGTCTCACTGAGCTGCTTAGCGCCTCGCCGTTGCTGAGGCTGCTTTGAACTCGCCATCCGCCTGCCTCAGCCTCCCACAGTGCTGGGATTACGGGCGTGCACCACCCCACCTGGCTGTCAAACTCTTACACATCTTTCAAAACCCACTTCCAATAGCCCCTCCTCCAGGAAGTCCTGCCTGGCGGAGGGCCTTTGCTGCCCTGTCCCATCTGCTGACCTTTGACCTTGGCGATGAGGGTGCCGGCAGCAGTGAGAGTCTCCACGGTGTTCAGCAGTGGATACTTGGAGATGACCTGGCGCATCACACGTAAGGCCTCACCTAGGCACTCGTGGGCCAGTGGCCGGCGGGCCTCAAGGAGATCTGCTGGTCAGAGTGGGTGTGAGCAGGAAAGGAGGGGCCAGTCCCAGGGGGCTGCCACCTCCTCACAGCTCCTGTCCCCAGGTGGGGACACTGAGGCAGAAGTGGGAGAGGGCAGCCCTGAGACCCAAGGAAGGGACTGTCCCTCTCTGGGCTTCTGGTCATGTCAGCTAAGGCTCATCCTTGGCCCAGACAGTCCCTTCTGCTCAGAACTCTGATCCTCCAGAAAACAAGCTCCTGCTGTCCAGGCCCAAGTCCTGGCCCTTGCTGCCCTCCTGCCTGCCTGGGCACAGGGCCTCAGCAACCCCATCATCTCCCACCGGGCACGTCCTGGCAGCTGCGCTGGCGGGTACCTTCATCACCCCTCTCCACACCAGAGGGAACTGAGGCCGGGCATTCCGTCTTGCCAGCCCTGAGGAGAGGATGGCAGCGGAGCAGCTCTGGAACTCATGGTGGTGTGTTGGGGTGTGACTCGTGGTGGTGTGTTGGGGTGTGACTCGTGGTGGTGTGTTGGGGTGTGACTTATGTGCCCTCCTCAAAACGTTCTAAGTTGGAAGACTTATAAAAATGAGGAGCTGGGGACCGTGGGCCAGCGGTGGGCCACTTGCCTGCTGTGCACAAGAGGACCTGGATTCCATTCCCAGCACCCCGTCCCCCCAAAAAGAAACATAAAGGAAAGGGCGAGTGCCCCAAGAGTGAGGATACACTGAGATCATGAGGACATGGCCGGTGGAGGGTGCCCCAAAGCCGAGTGAAGTCTGAACAGCTGTCCATCCCTTCTCAGCACCAAGACCCCAAGAGCCCGGTGGAGGTCACTCCGGCAAGAGTGCGCGGTCCCTGGATTCGGACCCAGCAGATAGCCAGGCCTACTCCAGTAGCGGGAAGGGCTCAGGAATCCGGGGAAGCCGGCTGGGTCCGCCACGCCCCTTCCCCGACATTCCTTGCGGGCCTGGCCCACCAAGTTTCCCACAGAACCCACCTGGGAAGGCGCCTGCCAAGCGCAGAGATGCCAGGTGGGCACGGCCGAGGCAAATGCCAGGCGGCCAGGCGTCCTCAGCGGGTCAGCCCAATGCCCGGAGCGCCACGTGCGGGGGACATTGCGCCGGGCACTGCCCCCTCACCTCGGGGCCCCACCTGGCAGCGCGCGGGCCGTCCTTCAGCTCTGGGTGCCGGGTCCCGCAGTCGAGGGACCCGGACAGCGAACCAGCGCCTGGGAGCAGGTGCCTGACTGGTAGGGGTCTCTGGTGGCTGGCCGACGGCCAAACCGGTTACTGCCGGTCTGGAGGCCCCGCCTCGCAGAGCAAAACCCCGCCCCTGCGCCCCGCTGGCCTTTGTCGGGGTCCTGGGCTCCCGGCTACCGCTACACAGGAGTCTAGGATCCGAGGCTGCGCGGTTCCAAGAAGGCCGGTCCAGGACGGGTGGGGAAATCGAGGCTTAGAGAAGCCTAAGGGTCAGGGGCAGTGCCACGCGGGCCGCGGTGACCTACTCTGCTGGCGTTGCACTAATCCCGCGGCGCCTGTGTCCTTGCCCCATTTTACAGACCCAGCGTCTGAGCCCCAGGCAGGGCAGTGTCTAGCCTGGGTCTCCGGCTGGCAGGGGCCGCCCCAGGACTCCAACCCCCAACCTTTGCGCGCCAGGCTCTTCCCCGCGCGGCGTGGCAGCGAGCAGTGAGTCTGCAAGACGTCCCGGGGCTGCGCCCAGCCCAGGCCGCACCTCCAAGGAAGCGCCAGGGTAGGAAGGGAACCGAGATTAGGGTTTCCCCAGGAAACTGGCTCTGGCCTCCGCCCCTGGGACCAGATAACCCGCGGGCTCCCACCCCTCCCAGCAGGACCTATTCCACAGAACCCTGGTTAGTGCCCAGAACCCCGCGCAGCTGAGGCCCAGCCTGCTGGAACCTCGGTTTCCTCATCTGTGGGACGGTTTGCTTAGGGGAGCAGGTCAGGGCCCTGGAAGGGCCCTGGCACTGCGGTTTCTTGTGGTGACGAAGATGGTACACGAGGGGCTGTGCCCGCCCCGGGTTGAGGTGCCCGTCTGAGCTGCCAGGGACAAACAGGAAGCAGATGAAAATAACTCGGCAGGAAGCGGGGCTGTCAGCAGCCTCGTGGAGAAAACGGAACTGCCGTCCCGCTGGCCTCACCCCCAGCACCTCCTGTTACCTTCATGGGCCCACAGCCTCTCCACCCAGACCGCAGCCCACCTTCAGTCCACAACGTTCCAAAATGCAGATGGAACCCGTCCCTCCTCTGCACTAACACCTTCTATGGCTCCCCCTTGCCTCCAGGATCGTGTCTGGGGTCCTTCGGACGCATGCCAGGGCTTCACTGTCGCACCGGGCACACCACCACGCCCACATCTTTGAATTGGCCTGTTTCCTGTTTCTGAGCCTGTGCCCAGGACCTTCCCTCTGCTGCGTGCCTTTCCCCTACCTGTGCCCAGACTCCTACACATCCCTCTGAGCCTCAGCTGACATGGCCTCCTCTAGCAGCCCTCTCTGCCATCCACCTGGAACTTCCCCAGGCCGCCCGCTCCCCTCCTGACAGCCCCTGCAGGCTCTCACCGTCCTGCAGTACGCACTCCTTGAGTTTCTCAAGGCCCTCCGCGAAGCGGGCCACGTCCGCCAGCAGGTTGGAGATGTCCTCCACGGCATCAGGGCCAGGCCCCTCGGCAGGCAGCTCCGCAGGGCTGGAGGCTGTCAGAGGGCTTCGGTAGCCCCGGCCTAGCGTCCAGGAGGCAGCGCCAGAGAGCGGGAAGCCGGCAGCACTGGCATGGCGGCTCAGGCTGGTGGGCCGCTTCAGTGTACCTGCGGCCTTGGCACCTGAGGACACCGCCGGGGGCTCCAGGCTGGGTCCAGCAAACACCATGTCTGCCCCATCTTTCTTGGGAAGCTCCTAGGAGGGTGGGACATAGGACAAAGGGGATGCTTCAGCTATGACACTGCCTCAGTTTCCCCAGAAATGAGTGGGGCTCTGCAGGATCTTCAACCTTGTTGCACAGGGGTCAAAGGCCAGAGGTCAGGGGGCTGAGATTTGGAACCTCGCCCCCCCCACCTGTTACCCAACATCCTCTTCCCTGGAGCTTTTCACAAACAACGGTCCTGCCCAAACCACAGCCAGGGGCGGGGCCTGCTGAGGCACTTGGGGGAGGGGAACCCCACTTCCTGGTTGGGGTAGGGAGTGCCAGAGACACCCTCAGCCTGAGTAGACCCCATGGGCTTCTGCAGACAAAGGCCCCTCTGACAGTTCCTGTACCCTAAGGGTCTGGTGGACCTCTGAGTCCCAGGGACACCCCAGGCCTTATAGACAGAGGCCCCCAAACCCTCAAGCTTGGAGACACCCCCAGGCCCTGGGGACACTCCCTCCCCCAGACCCCTGTGTCCCACCGATCCCATTAGATGATCTGCTATAAGCATGCAACCCGACCTGGTACTGCAGCCCTTCCCACCTTCAGGAGCTCCTGAAGCCCCCAAGTTGCCCAAGCCCTGGTCCTGCAGAGCTCCAGACCCACTCCCACTCTGGCACCGTCCCCGCCGACTCAGTGAGCCCCACAGCTAGCCCTTGATGGGATGAGGAAAGGTGGCCACCCCAAGGCCCCCTACCATGAGCCGAATACCCGGGTCCTGGCCTGTTCTTGGTGACCTCTGCCATCCAGCCCGGTGGGGGCTGTAGCTGGCTTGGGTGCCCCATCGCCTGCCCAGCATGGTGCTGCCGGCCCTGCACCACGAGCCCCGGGCGCGCCCTACGCCTTGCGCGTGTTGCCCCAGGTCCCCGCCCGCTCTGCCAGGACTCACCCCGGAGGGCTGTGGGCTGGGGCTTCCCGCCCGGTTCTTTTTGGAGATGGAAGGGGTTTTCATGAGCTCGCGTTTCTTCCTGGAGAACATGGTGGGGCCAGCCGGGCGACCCCAGGGGCTGGCGGGGTCGGGCAGGCTGGGGGTCTTGGAGAAGCAGCTCCTAGCGCTGGCGCCTCAAGACCACATTGCCGCGGGCCACCCCCTCCCCAGCTGTCAGGCCCACGTGACAGGCCCGGCCCTCATTGGCGCGCGGTCGCCGGCACAGGAAAGGCCTCCGGAGGCGGCACCGCAGACCCGCCCCACTCGCAGAGCCTCAGCCTGCCGCTCGGCCGAGTGGGCGCGATCGCAGGTCGCGGGCGCCCCGCCCCCGGCTTCCTCTTTCAGGAGCCGAGCATCCGCGCCGCGGTGATGCTCCCTCAGGGGACACCGTGCGGGCACTCAGCGGTGACCACAGGGACGCTGACACTCAACTCGGACACACCCACTCACATACCAGTAGGAGGCACAGAGCCGCGCGCTCAGGCCACGCTGGGGCACGGACTCTCACATGCACCCAGGTGGCCAGGTAGACAGGCAGAGGGCTGCAGCCTCAGGCCCAGAGGTGGACAGAGGCACCCGCCCAAACTCCCCTGCCGCACCTGCAGGTCCCCCTGCCCCGCTTCTCTGGTTACTGGCCCCTGGCCTCAGCTCAGCTGTCCTCCCTGTCTCCCGTCCTGCTCTCCTGGTACCCAGCAGACCATCCAGGCCACCACTGGATATGCAGGGTGGGGTGTGCGCCCACAGAAAGCCGGCAACAGCCCGAACCAGGCGTCCACAGGGTGTACCCATGTGCTGCCCCCGCCTGAGTCTTTCTCCCCAGTCTGTGCCCTTCTCTGAGTTCTCCTGTGATCCAAAAGCTCAACCCCTTTACCCTCCCCACTCCCACTCCTGGGGCACAGGCCAGGAAGGCCACAATCCCTGGAGCCAGCTCTCCAGGCCCTGGTCCAGCCGCAAGCCCAGCCAAGCAGCCCTCTGAGGACCTTCTGCCCACCGCGTGTTGCTCTGCTGGCTGGGGTCTGGAAGAGCTGGTCAACTGGTTATGTAGGCTTTTGGCAGCCAAGGCCAGCACTCCTCCTGCTCTCAGCTGCCTGGGACACCCCAAGCCCTGACCTCATCCCCACTCAGGGTCAGGCACTCAGTTCCACCCTTTGGTGCTAGACCTACATGGGCAGCTGGAACCTGTGACCAGGCTTCTAGAAAGCCCATACCACATGCCTCATGCACAGGATCATGCCCCACGAATCCCGTGTTCACACACACACACACACACACACCCATGCACGCAAGGGTCCCCATCCAGAGTGTGCACGTGTGGTCTGCCCCCTGGACACAGCTGCAGTACATCTTCTCTCCAGCCTTCTCTTTATTGGCTCCAGGGCAGCAGGTGGGGGCTGACGTTGGCTCCTGGGGTCTCCCACCTGCCCCCAGGGCAGGCAGGCTCACAGTGCTGTCTCCACCGTGCAGGCACCCTCCAGGGCCTGGCCGATGCCTTTGGGATGCTCAGGGCCTGGCGCAGGCTCTGCCCCCACTCCCTGCTGCTGGTCCTCCTCTTTCCCCTGGTCCTTGGAGAAGTGCAGGAAGACCTGGCAGGTGGGCGGCCCAGAGAGGATAGGAAGGGACAGGAGGGGCTGTCAGCCCAGGACCCGGCCCCGGCCCCTTCCCCAGCCCCGGCCCCAGCCCGACGCTGTGGTCACCTCCTCCAGGGTGGTCTGGCTCACAGAGAAGTCCTCCACGCCGTGCTCTGAACAGTGGGCTGCCAGCTCTCCAAAAACGTGTGCCAGGGCGCAGCGCCCTCCCTGTGGCAGCTGGAAGCGTAGGCGGCCTCCGTGCGCTTCCCGCAGCTCTGCCCCCGGGAATGATGCCACCACAAAGGCCATCGCCTCCTCGTGCCGGTGCATGGGCACCCTCAGGGTCAGTGTATGGCCAGCACCGAATCTGGAGTGGGTGGGCCCGAGGCTACCATCAGGCCACGGCCCAGCCCAGCGCAGCACGGCCCACACCAACCAGCTCCCAGCCTCGCCGTCCCCCTGGCGCCTGCCCAGAGGCCTCGCTGCTCACCTGCGCTTGAGGTGCTGCGTGCTGCCCAGGCAGCGGAACCGCCCATTCACCAGGACCGCCAGGCGCGAGCAGAGCGCGTCGCACTCCTCCATGCTGTGGGCAGCCGGTCCCACGGGCCCATGAGCTCCGGCCCGCGCTGCTCTGTACTGGCCAGGGCCCTCCCCTCCACCCTGTTCAGGACTTTTCACTGGGCCCAAACTGTCCGGTTCCTGGGGCTGGGTACCACCACTGTGTGTCCTTACACCTGGGCCCGCCATCCTCCCCGCCGGGGTCAGGACCTTCCCACAGCCTCTCCCTGGTACCTGCCCCACCTACAGCCTGGGCCAGTCACCTGTGCGAGGTGAGCACCACGGAGCGGCCCTCCCGCACCACGGACAGAAGGCTGTTCCAGAGGAAGCGCCGGGCGCCGGGGTCCATGCCCGTGGTGGGCTCATCCTGGCAAGGGGGAAATGCCCTAAGCTTGGTCCTGCCTCAGTCCCCACCCCACGCACCAGAAAGACCACAGCGGGATCTCCAGCCAGCGCCACCGCCGTGGCCAGCTTGCGTTTGTTGCCTCCGCTGTAGGTGCCGGCCAGTCTGTCCGCGTAGCGCGGGAGCCCCAGGCGCGCCAGGCCCAAACTGGCATCCTGCAGAGCCCGGAAAGAGGCCGTAGCAGAGACGAGGCCAGAGAGGCTGGTACCAACGATGTGGGCCGGGCCACAGTGGTTTCGGGCTCTGCCGCAGCAAGGGGCAGGACCCAAGCGAAGCTGGACGGATGCAGGGCGGCGCGAGCGATGGAGCAGGGCCGGGGTCCAGGGTGGGGGTGAGTAGAGTGCATGTGGGGTGGGGCCAGGGGGAGGAGCCCGTGAGTGGTAAAGTGAGTGCTTCCTGGGAGGGGACAGCCAGCGAGGAGACCTCAGGCCAAAGGCCAGAAGACCTGGGCCCGAGTCCCAGATGGAGGTGTCGGGAGGGAGGGCACGGGCAAGGGGGGAAGGGGAGTGGACCAGGTGAGCACAGCAGCCGGAGCACGGGGATGGGGTGGGGTGGGCCTTCTGATGGGACAGGATGCAGACCGAGCACAAGCACCCGAGCACCAGGGCCTGAGGGCGGGGCCAGGGATGGGGCAGAGTCAAGAGCAGAGAGTGCCCAGTCGGGGGCGGGACCAAGGAGACCTGGGCGGGGCGTGCTCACCCCAGGGACCAGGGCCTCTGGGACACCTCGCAGGCATGCGAACAGCTCCAGGTGTTCCCGGCCAGTCAGCAGCTCGAAGACAGCATCCGACTGTGGGCAGTAGCCCATGTGGCGGTGCGCTGCGGCCGGCTCCTGGGCCATGCTGCGGGTGGGGCAGAGGGTGCAGGACTGGCTAGTTACTGGCCACACTGGAGGCACACACAGGGGTCTCAGGGCCACCACCCTGGACCACTCTGGTAAAGGACAGAGGTGTCTCAGGGCCTCGTCCATGAGCAGGGCATGGGAGGTACAGGGTCTGGGAGCACAGCTGGTCCTGGGGGAGGTCCACCCTGCCCCCACCCACAGCCTCCTCACCTGTGACCTGCAAGCACAGCCTCGCCCCAGCTGGGCAGCGTGTCCCCAGTCAGCATGCGGAAGGTGGTTGTTTTCCCCGCTCCATTGACACCTAGCAGTCCGAAACACTGCAGGGACCACAGAAACGGTGCTCAGGGAGGCCCAGGCCCTTGCCCCTGCACCTCTTGTGGCCTGAGTCTGCACGGAGGGCTGTGGGTGAGGTGGAGCCCTGGGACAGACACGGGGGCGTGTGGAGAGATGTAATGCTGTTCTTCAGCAGGGAAAGTTTTGGCTTTTGGTTTATGGGCTAGGTATCCTATAGGTATCCTATAAAGGTCATACACAAGTGTGGGGACGACAGACTTCCAGATGCTTGCTGGTGCAGGGCAGGTACCTAATGAAAATGGCCCAGTGAGTGATCAGGCTGGGTGTGCTGTCAGCTAAGTGCAAAAGCTGGCTCCCACAGTCAGTGCTTGGCAAAGAGGCTTTGCAACTTACACTAACACCCAACTGTTTACAGAGGTACTGATCCTCAGCAGGTGAGCAGTAAATGACACACAGCAAACAAGTTAGTGCATAGGTACTTGAATGTAAGCTGGTACAAAACCAAACCTAGTAAGTTTTGGCTGTGAACCAATGCTTGATAGACAGGTATACAATAGAGGCTCTATAAATGCTCTTGGCACTTGATAAAAGCTGATTAACACAAAAGTGCTATTCAGTACACCTTTGGTGAGCACAGTGATGCTTAATAAATGTAAGCATGCAGCAGGTGCTTAATGAGGATATGTTGGTTCAAAAGAGGTGTTCAAATACTGGCATCCAGTAAGTGCCCAGTAAATGGTGGTAGGGACACAGCAGCTGCTCAACAGGGGCAGAGGTTCCTAGAAATGTCAGCCTGGCAGTGATGTGCAGCCTCCCACTGCCTCAGCACTAAGTCCTTCACGGGGACTTACCTCACCTGGGGGGATCCCCAGACACAGGCGGTGGACAGCTGGCATCCTCTGCCCATGGTACACCTAGGAGGAGGCAGGTCCCTGAGGAAGGGGGTGGCCAGTGGGAGCCCCACCTGGCACTCCCTCCGACCACACCTACCTTGGTCAGGTCCCTGAGAACCAACACATCCCCCTTGGTGGCTCCTCTGGCTACCCGCCCCCTCTCATGGGCCACATCCTCATCCTCCTCTCCCAGGGGTGGCAGTGTCTTCAGCTTGGGTCTGAAGACAAAGACATGAGTGGGCCCAGGGAGGTACTCGGCCCCTGCCCCTCCACCCTGCCCCCACTGACCTTGGCAGGAGGTGGCCACGGTGCTGCAGCAGGAGTGTGAAAAGGAGGAAGAGAGGCCCCTGTATGAACATGGCCAGGAGGTTCTTGCCAACCAGCTCCCAGCGCAGGGGTGACTGGAACTGCCTGTCTCCTGTGGGGAGAGGAAGGAAGCACTCAGTGCTGGGGGGGACTGGAGTGTGCCCTCCCCATCCAGGTCACCTGCATTCTCAAGGTACAGGGCAAAGAAGACCTGGACAGGCTGCTCAGCTGGGGTCTCATGGGTGTAGAAAACAGAGATTCACTGCCTCCCTCCCTTATATAGGGCATTAGATTTCTAGTGATGTGTCCCAAGAAAAAATTAACTTTTATGACTTCTTTTCTGCATCTCTGACTTGGCCCAACCTTGAGGCCATCTAAGGCTCTTGGGTCTCTCCCTGGAGGCAGTTTGTTTCCACTCTGTGTAACTGACTCTAGGATGGCACTTCCAAGGGTGCTGGCCAGTTTCACGTGACAGGAAGTTCTCACCCAAGCGCTCAAAAGCATCAGCCATGGCCTGGTTCCGCACCATATCGATGAGCCCCCTGCCCAGGCAGAAATGGGGGAAGATCAGGAAGACCCGTTTCAAGACCCGGCTCACCTCCTGCAACTTCTGCTTGGGGGCAGCAAGAGACGATCAAGTCAGGGCGGAGGCTAACACTGCAACCCAGCCCTGTCCCCACCTTGCAGAGCCCCACCTGATCAGAGAAGAGCTCGAGCACAAAGGTGGCCATGCTGCCATTGATGCCAACAAAGAGGTTGATGCAGGTGAGCACCACGTAGGCCGTGCTGGGCACGGAGAAGAAGAAGGAGGCTGGGTACATGAGCGGTGTGATTGACCAGCTGCAGGGCAACAGGAGGTTCACTGGGCATCTCTGGGAGGAGCACAGACCTCCCACATCTTCCATGTCTTAGGCCTCTATTCATTCTAAACAGGATGAACTGAGCTTTTAAGGCCACCGTGGTATATAACGGAGTTAGAAGGCTCCAAGGTTCCCTCCAAATTCCACATTCTCGCCCCAGGAGCTGCTGTAGGGCCCCATCTCCCTCAGTGGCAGGGGGCAAGGGCAGTAAGAACAAGCTTGGGGGACCCAGAGCCTCACCCATACAGTAGCAGCAGCAGCAGGAGGGCAGGCAGGTTGGCAGGGGCCACATATGCCTTCTGCTGGAAGGCCAGGAAGATGAACACCACAATGCACACTGCCACCAAGTAGTTACACTGCACAGAGACAGACGTCACCCTCCTCAGAGAGAAAGGCAGGACAGCCACCCTCTGTCCTGTGATCCCTCTGCCTCCTAGATTTTGGGCAGGAGAATATGATGTGTCCCACAGTCCCCAAGACCTCACACATGCATGACAAGCCACTGCCCAGAAGGAGCCAAAGGGATGGCAGCTGGCCCCCCACTTCCAGGCAGCCCCCGCACCATGTCCCAGAGGAAGTTGCCCAGCCAGTAAAGGGTGGGAGGCAGGCCCCCAACAAGCTGCAGGTGTTTGGCTCGCGTGACTCGCTCCTCAATGAGGACAAGGGTGAAGCTGGCCGGGACGAAGGACATGGCGAAGACCACACAGATGGAGACGAGCACGTCCACAGAGGAGGCCATCCTGGGGGCAAGGCACGAGGGCTGCTCAGGGCACAGCTATGCAACCACACAGGGACGAGGGTTCCCGGGGCTGCCGGGGGGCTGGAGCGTGGCGCCTGAGGGTGCCCACTGTGCTGCCCTCGAGTGGGCAGGAGCCCGTGCTGCTCCGTACACAGCCGCTGTGTGGACAGTTCGAATCCAGCCTGCTGCCCAAACCACAGAGCTGCAGAGTGTGGGCGGGGCAGACTCACAGCGCGGCCTCAGGCAGCTGCTCCTGGGTCAGGTTCAGCGGGTGGTTGAGTGTGGTGACGCTGTGGGCACGGTGGGCAGCACCCGCAGGCAGGTGGGCATGCAGGAGTGCGCTGTTGGCGCGGTTCACAAAGGCCACCCTGGCGTGCCACCTTGTTGTGGAACCAGACCTGTTGAGTGGAGGCCACAGGGTCAGGGTGGCGGAGGCTGGGCGGCTCTCACGCTCCCCAGCCACCACCCCAAGTTCTCACCTTGAGGCTGTGGTGAGCATCCAGACCGTGAGCCCAAGCTGAGAGGCTGCGCAGGACACGGTGGAGGCCCCTCCTGGCTGGGGGCTCAGCAGGGCCTCCAGCTGCTCCAAAGAGTGGGCCACCTCGGTGCCTGAGGGCAGATCTGGGTCTCGGCCCCCCAGCGAGAAGCCCCCATACCTGGGGGCAGAGGAGGAAGAGCTGAGGGCCAGGGAGGGTACGCAGTGGGCCCAGGGGCGAGGTCCCTCCTTACCTGACCTCATGCACCCACTTCTTGGTCTTCAGGCTGTGGAGGAGGCAGACAGGGAGGGAAGACAGAGGAGCAGGATCAGAGTGGACGCCTGGACCTGCCCAACCTCCCCTGAGACCCAGCCCACCTGGCCCAAGGCCCAGGGTGGCGGCTCACCCCTTGCGCACCAGGCGTGGGTAGGTCTTTACTAGGAAGTCAGACAGATTCCGGCCCGTCAGGTTCTGGATCACCTCCCCAGAGCTGGCCACTGCCTGGGGCGGTGGGAGGCCACCAGCTGCAGCAGGACAGTCGGGCAGCAGGCGGCGGGCACCAGGCCTGCTACACTGGCAAGCTGGGGATGGAGACTCTGGAGTCCAGTTGCCGTGGGCCATGACCCTGGCCACGTCAGCAGCAACCTCAGGGATGGAGAACAGGCAGGAGAGAACGCCTGGGCACTCGGTCACCCTGTGGGTCAGGACGCAGAGCTTGGATACCCGCTGCTGGGGCTCCAGAAGCTCAGCGGCTCTGTGCGGTGTGCCACGGGGGGCGCCCAGAGGGGACCCTGTGGCCAGAGGGTGGGGTGCAGGCGGGGGCCTCACCTGTGGGAGATGTTCTGCAGGTAGGGCTCCTCCAGTCCAGCCTCCGCCAGCAGCGCCTTGAGCAGGTGGGCGTGCCTGGCGTCCCCCTGAGTGTCCTCGCTGTGTGTGTGCAGGGTCAGAGCAGTGTCCCCGGGGGCAAGCCCTCCCTCCACCAGCTCCTCTCCTCGGCACCCACCTGAAAAAGGACACCTATGCACCGTACAGAGCAGGACTGAGCCGCAGAGCTGGGTAGTGCCCGAAAGGGGGCACGGTGAGGCTGAACACCAGCGCCAGGCCCACAAAGAGGGCGGGCAGCACGACCTGGAGGAGCATCCTGTCAGCCCCTGTGCCCTTCCCTGCTCCTGACCCACCTGGGGCGTGGGATCAGGCTGTTGAAGTAAGCCACTGAGGGGCTGTGGGGAGACAGTCACCCGGGACTCCCACGTACGTGCCCTCACGCCAGGGCCCCTCACCTGTGCAAACAGGCCCCGGCGGCTGCGGTAGGTGAGCAGAAAGCGCTTGAGAAGTAGGGCCCGGAGCTGCTGGCGGGTCAGCGTCCAGCCCTCAACCCGGCCTGCAGTGGCTGGCCCAGAACCCTGCAAGGCCTGGGTCTCTGGGGCTGATCCCGCTGTGAGGGGTGGGAGGGTCAGTGCTCCGGCAATGGGGACCTTGCGGGATTGTGGGAGGCAGAACTCACCCAGCTCCCCATTCTCCAGGGCTGACTCCCCTGGCACCACCATGGCCCCCGGGGTCCCATCTAGGACAGCAAGGTGCCCTCAGGCATGCTGCCCACGGCTGCCATCTGTAGGGCCAATAGGGAAAGAGGCAGAGGTTAGTGTTCTCTGGGGCCAGGGTCGAGGGTCAAGGGTCATGGGTGGAAAGGTGAGGACTTGGGCTATGCACTGGGGTACACTCAGCCAGACATCAGCTTGGCCTGAGATCAGGCCCTGCTCTGGACTGGGGTCAGGGGTCAAAGGTCATAAAGCTGCAGCCACACCCTCTGGGTTGGTGTCCGAGGCACAGTCCTCCACCACCTTCAGGAAGATCTGGGGACAAAGCGGGGGCTCAGCTTCAAGGCCGCCTGGAGAGAGCGCCTTAAACACGGGGCCCAAGCCACCTCAAAGGGCTCCTGAGCCGCCCGCCCTCCAGCAATGCCCTCCCTCACTTAGTAAGCTCCTCTGCATCCCCCAAGCACCCACCCCGGGCCGCGGGACTCCCCCAGCCCGCACCTCCTCGAGGCTGGTGTCTGAGATCCCATAGCCAGTGAGGCTCAGCGCCTGCAGCTGCCCATCCAGCTCCTGGAAGAGCCTGGCGAAGCTGCCATCCAGCGCACCCGTGTAGGGCAGAGCCAGCACCAGCTGGTGGGGCAGCTCCTCCACCAGCCGTGCCCCAGGCACACAGTGCTGCACCAGTGCCAGGAGCTGGGGGGCATCTGTGTGGATGGGGGTGCGTCAGGGGCCCTGCAGGTCTGGGACCCCAAGCCTGCCATGCCCCCCAACCATCCCCTGGGGAGGGCCGTCCCTAGAGGCAGGAGTCAGGGCCAAGAACTTGAGGGCAGGGCCGGACTCAGGGTCATGGTCGTGTGGGCCTGTGTCTGGCGCAGCCCAGGACAGGTTAAAGATAAGGGCCACAGTCTGGGCTCAGCTTGGGGTCGGGCATCTTCCCATACAGCCCAGGTGTGAGGGTCAGGGACCCAGCTTGGGGCCCTGGAGCCCTGTTGTCCTGAATGGAACCCCTGCCACCCCCTCCCCCGCCTGGGGCCTCTCACCCCACCCTCACCCGCCATGCTGCGTGGCGCCCTTTCCAGCCCTGCACCCCTGCTGATCTTCAGGCATGCATCATCCTCATCCTGCAGGCAAAAGGGCAGCTGCTGACATGGTCCTCAGGCTGGACACACCCACAGGGGTCAGGGCAGAGCCGAGCTCTGGTCCTCACCTCCTCAGCAGCGGCCAGGGGCCAGGGCCTTTTCCCCAGCGTCAAGTAGTAGCCGGAGCCCAGGTGGCGGCGCAGGAAGAGTGGGGACCCACAGCAGCACAGGCGCCCACCTGCCACCATCGCCACCCGGTCTCCCAGGAGCTCGGCCTCGTCCAGGTGGTGGGTGGACAGGATCAGTGTGCGACCTGAGCACAGGGACCCCAGGCCCCAGGTGTCCCCCAGCGGTGGTCTCTGTTGGGGAGCTCCACCCACCTCTCTGAGATCAGCCTGGCACTTCTGTGTCAGATGTACTGGCCCCTGAAGCAGAGTCCAGGGGAACCTCAAGCCACCCTCCACTCTCACCTTCTCGGTACTTGAGCAGCAGCTCCCAAATGCCACGGCGGGACACGGGATCCACACCAGCTGTGGGCTTGTCCAGGATCACCACCAGGGAGCCACCCACAAATGCAATGGCCACGGACAGCTTCCGCTGCATCCCGCCTGGGCAGCCAGGGGAATCCCAGCATGACCTGCCCCGCGGTGGGCACGGCTGCCTTCCCTCCCCACCCATGTGGACCTCAAGGCCTGGCTCCTCCTGGTCCTCTAGATCTATCCCCTGGCCCCAAGTGGAGGTGGCCCTAAGACCTTGTCCCCTGTGGAGGTGGCCTCCCCATCTGGGCTCACCGGAGAGGTGGCGTGTCTGTGTCCACCGCTTGGGGATGAGCCCCACGTCCTGCAGCAGACGCTCCCGCTCGGAGTCCACCACTGTAGCACTCAGGCCCTTGAGGCGTCCGTAGAACCACAGGTGTTCATCCACAGTCAGCCTGCAGTGAGGGGGTCAATGGCCACCAGGATGGTCCTGGAGCAGGCCCAGCCCTCCCGCATCATACTCCAGGACGTACAGGTCAAACAGCACATTGTACTGCGGGCAGACACCGAGGTTGGGCCGGATGGCGGCCATGCTGGACTGGACGTCATGGCCCAGGACGAAAGCTGAGCCGCCACTGGGCGGGAAGAGGCCACTCAGGATGGACCTGGGGGTGCAGGGATCTCAGAACAGCACCTTTTCACCAGGAGGGGCATCACTGCACTTACAGGTCACCTACTATATGCTTTACCAAAGGGGCATAGTGTCTGAACCTCACAGAGCAGGGAAACTGGTGTCAGAAAGTACTTGCCCAGCCTATCCTGTGCCGAGGGAACCAGTCCTGTCCCACTGTGCAGGCAGGAAACTTGTGACCCCAGATGTCCTCCCACTGGACAGGTAGGGAAGCTGAGGCCAGGGAGGGAGTGGGGAGGCCAGATGCTCACAGCGTAGTGGTCTTGCCGGCCCCGTTGTGGCCCAGGAATGCGGTGATCTGGCCCTCGTAGAAGTCCAAGCTGAGCCCGCACAGGGCTGGCTGTGGGCAGCCAGGGAAGCGCTTCTCCAGTCCTCGGACAGAGACTCCAGGACTCAGGCCGGGTGGCGCCTTCTCCACCAGCACTGCAGAGGGAGGCAGACAGCCATGGGGGCCCAGGAGATCCCAACAGCCCAACGAGGCTGGGGAAGGTGGCAGTCAGGGCAGCCCCGGGGGTGCTGCTGCGTGCAGGGGTGTTGGGAAGATCTGGATCTGGGGAACCTGGCTTTCCATGGGGACAAGTAGGGAGTGCGAACCAGGAAGCAGCTGTCAAGGCTTGTAGGGCCTCACCCTTTGGGTCCTGTGGGGCGGGAGCGGGGGCTGGACCCTTGGGGGGCCCAGGCCCACACCAGTAGCTCCTCCGAAAGGGAAAGTTCCACGGTTCAGGGATCCCATACTGGCCTGGAGAGAGGAGCTAAGTTGTGCGGGCATGCCATGGAGTGTGCCGACTTCTGGCCACACACCTGGAATCCAGATAGCCAGGTGGTGGCTCTGTCTTTAGAGGCAGCTACCTGCGTGCAAGTGCCAGGAAACACCACCCTCTCATCCCCAGATGCTCACCTCCAGGCACCACATGGCTGGGAAGGACCACCCCAGGGGGCAGTCACTGGCACAGAGGCGCGAGGCAGTCCAAGACACTACTCTCCCCAGGACTTAACTTGGTGTCTCCAGGTAGACACCTCAGAGGCTCAGACCCTCAGCCCAACCTCCGGTGCACCCCAGGGCCCTGTCCGAAGCCCTGTCCACTCTGGCCCACCTGGGCACACAGCCTCCAGGTACCAGATGGCAAGGCCATAGAGGGCGGCATCCAGCAGTAGGAGGCCTGAGACCTGCGCCAGGCTGAAGACACCTGCGGCCGGTCCGCGGCTGAAGTTGTGCCACTGTGCACCCTCTCCCTGCTCCTCCAGCAGGGCCAGGCTCTCGCACCCGAAGCCGAAGGCCACGGGGGACAGCAGGCTCTGTGGGGGAGCGGCGAGTCAGAGGGTGGACTCATCCCTGGGTGTCCCCCACCAGACCCACCAGCCCTCACCGCCGCCACGCGGCCACCCGCAGGCAGCCTGTCCCTCCAGGCCACGCAGAGCACGTAGGGTAGGTAGAGGGAGAAGTAGACAAGGCCTCCACAGGCGGCGGCTAGGTTGGCGCGGGAGAAGAAAGTGCTCAGCAGAAAACTCTGGACCACGGTGGCCACCGCGAAGGCTGCCAAGAACAGGAAGACCACGGCCGGGTGGCTGTAGGGAAGGATGTCCCCCACCTGTGGAGGGCAAAGGAGTTCAGGACTGGGGCCCGAAGGCGCGTGCCAAGCACTGGGGGCCTCCTGCCTCTCACCCTGGCAGCGCCCATTCGGGCGGAAGGCGGAGGCGCGCCCACCTTAAGCACCAGAAGGAGCAGCGCAGCGCTGAGAAGGAAGGGCCCCAGGCAGCTGAGGAACCAGCCCAGCCAGAGCACCGCGCGGCCGAGTCCCATGGCGCGCATGGTGTCGCGCAGCCGCGTCTCCTTCTCGCGCACCACAGCCTTGACGGTCAGCGCCACCGAGTAGATCCAGGCCAGCGTCAGGAACAGCGGCAGCGACCGGCTCAGCACGCGCAGGAACCTGAGGGACGCGACGCTGCGGTGGGTCTGGACTCCCTGCAGAGCTCAGGCTCAGCCAGCTGCGAAGCTTCCCCGGCCCATTCCCAGAACCCCGATCCAGCCCTGGGGTCCGGATCTCAACACAGGTCACGTCTCCCTGCCCCGGGAGACCCGGGACCCTAGGGGACCCCTGCTCTCCCCATTGGGATCACGGGGCGGCCTCTCTGAACAGCGAGGCTCGCAGCCCTTACTTAGGTAAGTTCCAAACCAGCTCCGGCCCCGCGCTGAGCCCCGCCCGGCGCCTGGGGGACTGAGTGCGGAGGGGGCGGTACTCACACGTCGTCCACGTAGCAGGGGTAGGGCATCTGCTGCAGGTAGAGGCCGGCGCGCGGGTCCGTGCCGCTGAGCACGCGGACAGCAGCACGCTCCCGCAGGTCCTGCAGATACACGAAGCCGCCCCACACATAGCGCAGGTCAGTCAGGGGGTCCGCGGCCGGGCCAGGGTCCCAAAACCTGCGAGAGGGGAGTGGCATTCAGCTGCAGGCAAGAGCTGGAAACTCTCAGGGCCTCCCTCTCACAGCTTTAGCTCCGCCCACATAGCTTGGTCCTCACTCACACACCGGCCACGCCCACCACTGCCCTCCACCTGGACCTACTCCTGTCTCACCCCGGCCCCAGGCCACGCCCACAGTGGAGAACAATTGATCTACGGAGTTCTGGGCTCCGCCTACTGTGCGCCCAGGTTCGTCCAGGCTGAATGTCCTTGGTTAGCCCGGTCCACCGAACTCTTGCTCCCGCCCACCTGTCCCTGATCTTATTGGTCCTGGTAACGTCGTCGATGTCCATGCGGATCTTAACTCGCACGTGGCCGGGGCCCAGATTTGGGGCTGGCATCTCTGCGGGGTCCGCAGGGTCCTCAGGCTCCGGGAAGACGATGCCGGCCCAGAAGCGGTGCTCAGCCAGCAGCTGCAGGGCCCGCGATACCAGGGCCTCCTCGGAGGGCAAGGCCTCCAGCTTGTCCAGGGACACACACTAGAAGCATGAATCCCAGGCGCTGGGGTCTGTCCAGTATAGTGTGGAGGGTCCCATCTGGGTCAAGGCAGACCTGTTGGCCCCTCCCCAGGACCTCCAGGCTGCGTCTCCCCTCAGACCTCTGTGAAGCCCAGGGTGTCTCTGATCAGGCCCTCTTTGGGACAGAGATCACCTCTCCCCAGGGCAAGGTTTGCCCCACCTTTGGTCCCCAGGTTGGCCTTGCCTCCCCTCAATGCCTCACATGCCCAGGCAGATGGCTCACTTCCATGACTTGGCCCAGTGTGCCCATCAAGCGCCCCACAGCAGCGTGGGCATCACGCCAGCTGTAGCCACCCATGCTGGGGTCCAGAAAGGACTGCAGGGCCTTCCTTGGATCTGAGCGTCCAGGTCCTGGCTGCTGTCCCACTTTGTCCTGACTTTGCAGGAGCCTCTGGGGGTTGTCAGGTGAGGAGAGGTCTGTATCAGGCACCCCTGCCTGTCCAAGGGGGTGCCATCTGCCCTCCCACCATGGCTTTTCATTTCAACCTCCATGCCTTGACCCAGCATGGGACCCCAGCCCCACCTGCAGCATGACCACATTGGCGCTGTTGTCCATGAAGTCAAAGAGTTGGGGTCCCAGCACCCCCCAGACCTCTTGGATGTCCCTCAGCAGAGCCAGCTCCTCAAAAGTCTGGTTGACCTGCAGGGAGGCAGGACAAGACCTGTCCAGGCCCTGCCAGTTGCCACCTCCCCCCCTCCTGAGGATCCCTGCCCACTCCTGGCCCCCAGGCCCTGCTTCCAGCTGCACCTGCTGGTCTCTGACAGTTTGCAGAGTCGTACATCTTCACAATGCAGCTTCCAAGGCCCTCTGGCCTGGCCTGACCCACCTGGCCTGGGGATACTGGGTGCTGCCTGGCACTCCCCTCCCACCCCAGCATTCAGCACCCTCACCTGGGCCATGAGCTGCCGAGTGAAATTCGTGTCAGGTGCAAACAGCAGTTTCCCTAGGACGAGCGGCTGCAGGCGCTTCCAGAGCAGGCGCGACAACGGGTGGTCTCCCAGGGCGCCTGTCAGCTCAGAGCAGGCAGGGCCTGGGGTGGGGCTGCCGTGAGGCCCTGCCCCATGCCCACCACCCCACTTCCCAGATGGGGAAACAGACCAGTCACTCACTCAGGCCTTTGTCTGGCAGGGTCGGCGCTGAGTCCTGCCCCACCCGCTCCCTCAGGTCTCCAGCCTCATACCAGTTGAGGGAGAGGCCCCCTGGGCTGCTAGGCCCCTTAGCACTGCAGAGGGCTTCTGACACCAGCTCCAGGGGGCTGCCTGTCCCTCGGGGTCTCTGCAGCAGACTTTGAAGCTCCACCAGGCTGGGCAGTACCAGGAGCTAAGGCGAGGTCAACAGGGGCACTGGCCACCCTCCCACAGCACTGTCCATCTCCAAGCCTTACCCAGGGCAGGGGCCCCGCAAGCAACACCTGGACCCTTGAAGAATGTGCCCAGACCATTCATCGACTCCCCAGTCAGGTGGGATCAAGGTGGGGCCTCACCTCCTGGGCCAGGTCTTGGACTGCTTCCACAAAGCTGCCCACGGACTCCTGGGCACCCCCCAGGGACTCCTGCAGAGGAGATGGCAGGAACACCAGTGGTGCCACCTACCACTCACTAGGTTGGCCAGTCCCCAGGTGCTTGACTACCACTGTGCACATGGGCAGCGAGGCTCTGAGGGGGCAGGACTTGTTCAGGCACATGCCAGACAGAGCAGGAGACACCAGAGGCATCCCGGCAGGAGGCTGGAATCGGGGCCCTCCATGGGCCAGCGCCAGGGCTCCCTGACAGCAGGGCCCCGGAGTCAGCTGCTCCCACCCAGCCCTGCCTCACCCCTGGCTGCAGCATCCCCAGAAGCTCAGCAGCCAGTGAAGGGCGCTCCTGCAGCCGGTCAGTTTGTGGAGGCCGGGCTGTGGGAGAACACAGAGGCACAGGTTGGCAAACCTAGCCTGACACACCCCAGCCCCAGTGCCTGTTTTGTACTGGGCAAGCTGGGTCCAGAGCTCAGCCCGTCAGGTCCCTCCCTACCTTTGGTGCTCGCTGCCCTCAGCAGGGACATCAGCTTTCCCAGGCCAGTCAGTGTCCTGTGGGCACTGGGACCCCCCAGCACAGCGCGTGCATCAGCCAGGAGCCGAGAGACCCTGGGGACGCAGCAAGGGAAGGAGGGGGTGTTGCAGGGACACCCTGCAGCCCTGAGCCCCTGGGGACCCCACCCACTGCTTCTGGCTCACAGGGAGTCATTGAAGTTGCTCAGGAGCCCGGGCTTTTCACCGGGCGTTGTCCCCGGGAAGCAGGAGTTGTTCACATTGCAGATGAGGCCCTGAAGCCAGGGCACGGTGCCCGCCGACGGCAGCGGCTTGTTGGGGAAGTGGCCTGCAGGGAGGTGCAGCAACGGAGCTCAGCGGCAGTGCATGCAGTGGTTACCACTCGGGGGTCACTGCGGATGGGGTGGCCCATCGCCCCTCCCCACTCAGTGTCTGGGGCGGGGTGGGGGTGGGGGCTCACATTCGTGGTGCTCCAGTGGGGGGTGGGAGTGGCGGACGGCTACCAGGATGAAGAAGAGGAAGAGGGGCCACAGCAACTCGACCAGGAGCTGGATCTGAGCGGAGAATGGGTGGGAGATCGTGGGGTCATGGAGGACACTCGTCCGCCCAGCCCCGTTCCGCATTTCGGGGAGGTGTGTACCGGCTGTCTTTTGCGATACGTGAAATTCTTCCAAAGCAGCAACATCAGCTGTGTCCGGAAAGCCATGATGAGACTGGACAGGGCACGGGACGGAGGGGTCAGGAAAGGGGTCAGAAGGGTCAGTCTGATGACGTGCTGGGTGGCTGCCGGCAACTGCCTGCTCCTCTCTGAACCTCACCTCCCATCCTACCCCGCAGGGCTCCCAGAAGCTCGGCTGGAGCAAGGCAAACAGTAGGTACTAGGTCGAGGCACTCTCTTCCACCCAGATGGAGTAAACCAATGGGAACTCTGCCCGAAGCCGTCTTCGCAGCCGATTGGTTGCCAGGGCTGTCGCTCTGTGAGGGCTAAAGCCTGGGGTCTGAGAAGACCCTCCTGGATCCTTAGGGGGCGGAGCCTCGACTTAACGCTTTCACCACCCCCAAGCCCCACCACAGGCCTCTTGCAGGTCCTGGCCCCGCCCTATGCCCCGGACCTCCGCCAGGGTTCCCCTTGCTACTGTCGCCCAGCGATAACAGCAACTAATATTCACTGTGTTGATATATCATATCACACGCCCGGCTGGCAGCACTGGATTCCCACTTCATCTTACAGAAGAGGAAACTGAGCTCAAGAAACTGCCCTCCTGTAGGGCAGGAGGCCGGGCCCCAGCTCGCACCGCGCAGAAATGCGGGGACAGACTCTTGGAACCAGCGACTCCTGGTCCTGTGTTTTTCTAGGGACTGTACAGCTCTGGGCCACTTTCTTGCACAACTGGGGAAACTAAGGCTCCCAGAGAGGCAGGGAGTTGCCAAAGGCCAACCATCCTCGAGGGGACGAGGACCAGGATTCTTTCCTATACAAGAGGGTCATTTACAGAGGAGTGGGGCTGGGGACCTCTGCGTAGGAAAGGCGCTGTCGGTGTATGTTGGCAAGGGCTCTCAGGTGACCCCTGCTCACCTCTTCCCACGGAGTGGTCAACTCAGCGTCCCCAACACTCACGGGGAGGAAAGGAAGGGTGAGTGGGAATCGGAGCTCGGCCAGTACCCTCCAAGCCCCAGGAATGTGCTTTCCTCCCGCCCCACCCCACCCCGCATTCTCGACTGTCGCGCTTCCTCCCTCTCTGGGTCCCCCTCACCGTTCCGGCCCCGAGCTCTGGCCCGCCTTCCCTCCGCTGCCAGGGGGCACGGCCTCTTTAAGAGAAGCCCCCCAGAGGGCGCTGCACCCACCCCCTGCGGTTGACCGCCCTCTGCATCCCGGCGCTCTCGGCTGCGCCCTGCGCGCCCGAGCCCCGACCGATACCATTGGTCGCTGTGCCCGCCAGTCATGGGCCGGCCCCTCCGAGCCCCGCGAGCAGAGGGTTTAGGGCGGGATCATAGCGGGCGCGCCGAGCCGGCTTTCTTAAAGGGGCCGTGCGCCTCCTGCTGCATCACTTGGGGGCGAAAATGCGCCCAGCTCTTTCCACAGGGGCCGGGCTGGCGACACGCCGGCCGGGCCGCACTGCCCCTGGGGATCCTGGCTGTCTCCTCACGTTGCATAGTTCCTTGTAATACCAAAGCCCCCAGTGCAGGAGACCCTCTTCCCCTCTCCTGGGGTCCTGGGTCCCAGCTAGACTGGCTCGAAGACCAGAAGTCATTTGCCCATCCGTAAAATGGGGCGATGGACCCGAATCCTCACTCGGGCGTTCATTCGTTCTCCCACAGACATTCCTGGGTCCCTATGTTGGGCCAGACTTTGGCAGAAGGGGGAAGGACCCCAACATTCTCAGATGAGAGTCCTGGATCTTAATGGTCATCCCGATTTTGAGGAAAACCTCCGTGTATTTCCCAAAGTCGTGCTGGCTGGCTGGAGGGTAGGGATCCGCAGCCCTGAGGCGCTGGGACACGAGGAGCGAGTCTGCAGTGGTACCGGGTCCAGCCAGGAGGTGGCCTTGGGCTGGAGGGAGGCCGTGATGAGGGCGGGGCATAGAGGCTGCAGGCCCCAGTCCAACAACCTACTCCTGCTCCTGCGAGGCAGCGGGGCCTCCCCAGGACCCCAGAGCCTCCCCAGGACCCCAGAGCGAAGCTGGGAAACTGGACCCCCACCACCAGGTGGTCCCAACTCCCCACACCCTCTTTTCTTACAAAGAGCTTTTTATTGCTTTTGGTCCACACTGGGATTTCACATTATCTCACAGTCCAGGGCCCTGGGTGGGGGTCCTGTAGTACTGGGCAAGGGATACTAGCTGGTGGGGCCAGAAGAGGAAGGGGGGGGTTAAAACCTGCAGGGAACAGGGCGCGGTGACACACCCTGTAATCCCAGCACTTTGGGAGGCTGAGACAGGAGGATTGCGAGTTCAAAGCCAGCCTCAGCAATGGCGAGGCGCTAAGCAACTCAGTGAGACCCTGTCTCTACATAAAACACAGAATAGGGCTGGGGACGTGGCTCAGTGGTCGAGGGCCCCTGAGTTCAGTCCCCAGTAACAAAAAAAATTTTTTAAATAAAATAAAACCTGCAGGGCCTTCAGGGAGGAGTCTGGCTTTGCCCCAACGTTGTGCTGGGGCCTCAGTTTCCGCACTGGGCCCCTGGGGAGGACCCAGGCTGTTGATCTGGGGTCTTGGAGGAACCTGGTCCTTCAACATGCCTAAAATATTTTAGGGCTGTGGCCTGGACCCTCCCAGGAAGCCCATTTCCGAGCACTCACCTCTACCATCCCCACCCCATACCCCTGAAAAAAAAAAAAAGAAAAAATGTTGTTTTCTTTCGTTAAAACTGCCTGAAACTTCTGTAGGTACAAAAACCACAAGCTGATGCAGAAGAGATGAGGAAACCGGAAACCATTCGGGGCCAATTTCCTCGCTGTGCTCTCCCCCAAAAAGCTAGGTCCACTGCCTGCTGGGAAATCTGCTTCTGACGTCTGGAGGACCCCCCACCCACAGCACATGTATGTACCTTGCCCCAGATGGCAGCTCAGTCTTGTGAAAAAGTAAGCAGGGTGAGAAAAAGCCCTGGCCACAGCCTGATCCTGCCCAGCTGCACAGACCCTGACTGGCCATGCTTAAAAGAAGAAAGAAACAGAAACCCCAAAGCTGCTGCAGTAGGGACCCAGCACACTGCCTCAGCAGCCAGCCTCTTCCAGGCGGTGGGGGGGACGCTCTGGGGCCTCCCCGGGAGAGTCGCTGGCACCCACTGCACCACCATCAGCCGCAGGGCCTTGTGGGCAGTACTTGGGGTCGTATATCTGGCGGCCCAGGCCAAAGACCTGGCCGCTCTGGTTGGCCCCTTGTGTGTAGCCCATCTGTAGGGACATGGAGGAGCTGTCACACTTGTCGGTCCCCAGCTTGGTGTCGTAGATGTGCCTCCGGGTCCCTGGGGCAGTCATGCCCACCTGCAGAGGACGAGCAGGCCTCAGGCTGGAGGAGGGAGGAACCTTCCAGTCCATGTGCCCTGCTCCCATCCAGGTCCAAGACACCCACTGGCCTCCCCAACCTCCACTGACATGTTTATGAGAGAGGGCCTCTGCTGCCAGGGACCCTGTGCCCTTGCTCAGCCCTGACCACTTAGAACCAGCCATGTCCGGCTTTTTCCTTGACAGCCTCTGGCTGGGGCTCAGGCCTGCTAGGGACCTGAGGGCTCCACACCCACTTGCTGACAGGTGGGATCAACCTGCAGACATCCTGGGCGTCCCAGATCTCAAGTGTCAGAACTGAGGGACCCTGGGACAATCTGACGAAACAGGCACAGAGTGGGTCCACAGACAGGAGGGGCAGGAGGGGCGGCCAGGGCTGGCAGGGCGGCCCACCTGGCTGGCACACTTGTTGGTGCCCATCTGCAGGCTGATGGTGGAGTGGTCCATGGGTGGCAGGATGTGGTTCTTGGGGTCACAGAGATGCCTCCTGGTGCCGTACGCCGTCATGCCTGCCTGGCTGGCGCATTTGTTGGTGCCCATCTGCAGGAAGTGGACAGAAGGGTCAGTGGTCCCTGCCAGGCCTCCAAACCTTCAGGAAGTCATAGGCCTGGGCACCTCAAGACCCTGGGGGACGTCTGCTGTGCACCTGCAGCCCAATGACGCACTGGCCAGCCTTCATGGTCGCGTCATCGAAGTTCCGCTGCTGCTTCTCCGAGTACTTGACTCCAATGTCCACACTGCTCTGCAGCCCCTTGGTCCTGGCCTGGTGAGGGAGCGGGAGCCTCAGGGAGGGCAGGCACAGGGACACAGACCCCTTCCCAACTCTACCTCCTCCTGCCCAGCCTCCTCCCATCAGAGACCCCAAGCCCCTTCCCACAGAACCTGGACCCGTCTCAGCCTCAAGATCCCTGGCTCCCAGACCCCAAGGGGTCCTCCTCCTCCAGGGCACATCTCAGTTCAGCATATCCAGAACTGATTCGCCTGCCCCCAGCATCAGACTGACTCGGACAAAGCTGGTTTCTGCCCATCTTGTTGGTCCATAGCGCTGGAGCCTTGGGTTCTCAGAATCATGTGCAAACCCAGAAAACAAAGAGCCTCTGCACATGGACCCCACACGGCGCCCCCTCCAGCCTCACCTTCCCCGCCAGGGCCAGCAGAGACACCTGGACCTGCGTCAGGTTCCCATTCTCAAACAGGTCGCTGGCCTCGAACAGGTCCACGGGGCTCATGCCATAGCTGGCCATGGCCTTGATGAAGGCAGAGAGGTTTTCCAGCTGGGAGGGGCCAGGAGCAGGACAATGAGTGGGCTTGACCCTGGTGACAGGGCCCCGCCCGGCCTGCCACCAGCCAGCCAGCCCCTCACCTGGTGCCAGTTTTGCATGGAGCGGTTGATCTTGGGAACAGAGCCTGGCTGCAGCTTGTTCATGAGTCTGGGAGGAGGGACAGAGTGGAACAGGAGGGGAGCCTGTGAGTGGCGGGACACCAAGCTCACCTTCCTGGACGCCGCTCTCCCCAGCCTCAGTCCCTTCCTTACCAGACAGTCTCCCCCACCCAGCAAGCACAGCTGCTAACGAGTGGCCCTGGTGATAGTCTGGACCCACTGGGTTTGAGCAGGGAATCTGGGAGCTGCCATTTCAGGTTTTTTTTTTTTTAATATTTTTTTTAGTTGTAGATGGACACAATGTCTTTATTTTATTGCTTTGCATGTGGTGCTGAGGATCGAACCCAGGGCCTCACGCATGCGAGGCAAGCGCTCTACAGCTGAGCTACACTCCCAGCCCCCCATTTCAGGTTTTTTTTTGTTTTTTTTTAAATTTTTTAGTTGCTGATGGACACAATGTCTTTATTTTATTTTTTTTTGTATGTGGTGCTGAGGATCGAACCCAGGGCCTCACGCATGCAAGGCAAGCGCTCTACCGCTGAGCTACAATCCCAGCCCCGATTTCAGGTTTTTATATGCAAAGCTCAAAGGTCTGAGCAAGGGAGAGCAGCGCAGTGAGCAGAGGCCGGCTCAGCAGCCTCTCCAGGACAGGCAGGCTCCCCGGGACACGGCAGGATGCTGGCCACACACCCAAGTGGAGCAGTAGGGCCACAGCCAGCCCACCTGCTCGGGAGGCTGAGGCAGGAGGACCACAAGTCCCAGGCCAGCTCAGCCAGGACCCATCGGCTCAGTGGTGGGCACCTGCCTCGCAGCGGGAGGGCTGGGCCATGGGGCGCCTGGAAGGGTACACTCACGTGCATAAGATGACCCCATCCTTCAGACCCTTCTGGAAGTCAGGGCCAATGGAGAGGCCCGTGAGACCCTCGATCCAGGTGCGAAGCTCTGCCTCTTTCTGAGGGTCATATTTAGACAGGAGCTGGAGGAGCAGAGGGCACGAGGCTGAGTCGGGGTGAGGATGCCCCTGCGGAAGCCTCTGGATGGAGACCAGAGACTCCAGGCAAAGAGATAGAGAAGGTTCCCACCCTGCAAGCAGACACGCTGAGATTCCCCTGATGACAGTGGGCTTGGCTGCACCTCTGGGGATCCAGACCTGGGTCCAAGCCCCACATCTTGCTACCTCACACACTTCCCCCTCCCAGCCTCAGCCGCCCCCGCTTGGGACAATCTGCACAAATAAGGGTCTTCTGACATGAGCCCCCTTCCTGGCTCCTGCCTGAAGCCCCATCACTGGAATCAGGACCTGGTGGCTCAGGGCAGTCAGCAAGAGGCCTGTGAACCCACCTGCCTGACCCATCCCGCCTGGTTTCCAGGTTCCCACACCCTGGGGCAGCTGCGCCTGGGAGCTAAGCTCCAGGCAATTGGGCTTGTTGGGGCACCAGACACACCCTGCCCAGCTGGGCCCTGTCCCTGACAGCTCTGGGGACCAGGGCTCCCAGCGGCTTTCCTCCCTGGCCACAGGCCTCCTACAGTACATTCCTCCTGGCCGCAAACTGCCAGGAACGTGGCTGGACCGCCCCTGCTAAATCGGGACCAGCTGTTCCCAGCAGTCCAGGCCCCCTGGCCAGCTGGGATCGCATGGCATGGCTGCTCAGAGACACACTGGACGCCTGCCTGCCCCAGTGCTATCTGGCCAGGGTGAACTGAGGCATGGGATCGTCCCCTGGGAGAACAGTGTGTGCTGAAGCCTCAGCCAGTTTTCCCTCAGGGTGGACCCTTTAGTGCCCCTGCAGGCTGGTCAGCACAGCGCCCATCCTCCAGCCCAGTAAACTGAGGGCTGCTACTGAGCCGCCCCTGCCCCACCATCTCAGAGGTCTGTGGCTCTCCATTTCTCTGTCCACATGAAGACTGCCCAGGAGAACAGAAGCCTGGGGTCCACTCGTGGGTTGGCCACTTGTAAGCCAGTTGGGCAGTGGGGGCAGCCTCTCTGAGCCTGGTGCAAACAGGGAACTTGCTTTGCCTCTGTGCCCACAGGCTGCACAGGTGGGGACCTCAGAGTTGGCACAGGGCATGCAGGGGCGTCTGTGGGCATCAACCTCCCTGTTGTAAAGGGCAGGGGAGGATTGGAGACGGGAACGGGGATGGGGAAGTTTCCTGGCTGAGACCAGGTTCCCAGCTGCCCGGTGGGCGGATGTCGGGGGGAGGTGGGCAGGGAAGACAGCTCCCTCCGGCTGAGGGCCCCAGAGAGGCAGGCCCGTGGGTACGGGATGGCCACCCACCGCCTTCTCCTCCTTCCCTAGGATGGTCCGCTGTGACCCTCTAGTAGTGCCTCCCCCTCTGCCAAAGCCAGAAGGGGCGTCCTTCTCGAGTCCCTCCCAGCCGCACTGGTGTGTCCAGGTGCGAGGCCCACACGGGAAGGAGAGGAGGAAGCGTTCACGGGATGGTGCGGGCGGCTCCGGGGTCCCCACTCCCTCCCAGCGCCCCCTCCCCGTGCGAGGCCGGGAAATTCCGGGGCGCCCCTTCCCCTCGCGCACCTCCAGGGCCCAAAGGCGGAAGTGAGCGGGCGCCGCGAGGGGGCTGCGGGGGTCCCCACGGACCCCCAGGGCGTTCTCGGTCGCCGGGCCGGGCCCCTGTCCCGTGTCCGCGCGGCCACTCACCCGGTTGCGGACCTCGGCCGAGAGACCGTACGCGGGCCCCTTGTTGAACTGCGAGGAGCTCATGGCTGCGCGGCGACCCTCGCGGCGACTGAGCGGGACGGGCGCCGCCCCGCCGCCCTGGCCGCCCATTGGACGCCAGCCTGGCCTTATAAGGCCGTCGCGCGGCCGGACGCCCGCCGCCGCCCCGCCCGGGAAACTGAGGCCCGCGGACGGCGCCTCGGGGGAGGGGCGGCCGGAGCGGGGCGCCGACGGGGGGGTGGGAGCTGGCGCCTCCGGGGACGACCCGGGGACAGGAGCGAGGACCGCGCGCGGTGCGCTGGGGAGGCCCGACGGCCGGGCGCCCTGTAGGAGGAGGGGCTCTGCACGGAGGCGGCGGGCTGCCGGAACTGGGCCGGGGGCGGGGCCGGGGGCTGAGCACCGGGGCGGGGCCGGGGGCGGGGCCGGGCAGGCGGGCTGAGCACCCGGGGTGGGCAGGGGGCTGGGCAGGGGCTGAGCACCGGGGCGGGGCCGAGGGCGGGGCCGGGGGTTGAGCACCGGGGCTGGGGGCAGGGCAGGGGCTGAGCAGGGGGCTGTCCCGAGGGCTGAGCGGGGGTCTGGGCGGGGGTCTGGGCAGGGGGCCGGGCAGGAAGCTGTCCGGAAGGCTGTACGGGAGGCTCCGCGGGGGCCGAGCAGGGGCCTGCGCAGGGGGCCCAGCGGCCCTGGTGCACACCGGCGGCCACGCGGAGCCAGTGAGCAAGCCGGTGAAGACGACAGGAGGACCCAGTCGCTGACTCTGCCGCCTGCTCGCTCACCAGTGTGTTCGCCACAAGTCCCCTGTCCTCGGGGAGAGTCCTCAATGGACCAGGACCAACCAGGCACACCAGTCCCCCCTCTCTCCCTTGAGAAGCGGGAGGGACGGGGCCTGGGTCTGGAGGAGTCTGGATAGTGGGGGTTGCAGAAACGGCTTCTTACAGCGGGTAGGGAACGTGGGGCCTTGACGCTGCCTAGGAGCTGGGCTTCTGGAGTGTTCAGATGACCCCCTCCCGCTCCCAGGACGTGACTGCCCTGCCGCTCTGCTCCCTGGACGTCTGTTCCCTCTTTCCCCATCTGCCCTTGTCCCATTCCATCTATCAGAGTTTCACTCCTAGCCAGGTGGCTTAGGCAAATCCTTTCCCTCCTGGGTGTCAGTTTCCTCATCTGTAAATGGGGACCAGCGGACAGCAGGGGGCTCAGCAGTGAGACAGTGCAGCTCTGCGCCCAGAAACAGCATCGTTTATTGGTGTCCAGGGTTGGCATGGACTGAGGGTGGGCCCTGTGCAAGTCCATCCTGGACCCCGTGATCTGTGGCATCTGGGTGCTGTGGAGGCCAGGCCCGGGAAAGACGTGGGCTGTGTCCACTGAGCGCCTGCCCAGCTGCAGTGAGGGTGGCTGTGGGCACCTCATGGCCTCTGTCTCATGTCCACAGCCTCCAGGACTCCATCCTGGGCAGAGGGATCTTGTGACAGAGAGGTGGCTCAGAATGCCCACTGTGCCTGCCACGCCTGCAGCAGGAGGCACAGGGTAGCTGGGGTCCCGGGTGGGGCAGGCCAGGGCCTCTGCAGGGAGGAACTCTGGGGGACTCCAGATCCTAGAACTGCCCTCTGCAGCCCCCCAGGCTAGACTGCTCCTAGACCCACCTGGGTCTCCTCACTGTACCATAAGCCGCCTCTCTGGCATCCAGAGGGGGCCAGATACAGTGAGCAGTGCTTAGACCAGCGCTGACCATGACAGAAGCGTCCTCTTGCAGTGTTCACCCTGTGGCTGCCAGGCACTGAGGGTAGCTGGGTCTGGCTGTGTCCCCCAGCCTGAGCATCCCAGTGCCAGGACCACAAGTGCACCAGCTGGATTTCCTCCTGTTAATCCTAATTTCAAATGACAAGGACTCTGTTCAGCTTCTGGAAAACTTTCAGGTATATTGAAACAAGCTGGTTCTGTTTGAATTTTCCTTTTCAATGTGAGTTTCAAGAACCCTAAATAGGAGAGACCGAGGAGACAAGAGAATCTGGACTGGGGTGCCCTGCATGTGGGGAATGCCAGATTCTGTAGGCTGCGTTCAAAAGCTGATGTGGACCCTCACGAACCAGCCCTCACCCTGACTGCACAGGGACGTGACAGGCCTTTGATATGGAGAGTCACAAAAATTCTTTCTGTGGTGCAGGGGATGGGACCCAGGCCCCTGGGTGACTCCCTGCTGCTGAGCCACACCCCAGGCTGAAATGGATCACTCAGACTCACCTCTGGCCAGTCCTTTCAGAGTGCCTCCCAGAAGGTGCAGGGAGGCAGGCCTGCCCCGTGCTGGAAACCCTGCTCCTGGCCCGTGGGCAGATCTGCCCTGCTCTTCTTCCCAGGGCCTGTGAGCTCAGCATGACCTTCATGAAGTAGTTGAAAAAAAATCAAAGGATGGAAACTGTCCCATCACGTGTGCTGCCCAGCACTCGGGTCTCAGCACCGGGCACCACTTCATGGAGTATCGCAGGCAGAGCTGGGCAGCTCATGGGCACTCACGGGCTGGATGCCGCCTGGCTGGCTTTGTAGACAGCCTGCCTGCTGCCCCTGGCCGGCTCAGCATCCCTGACCCTGGGAGCCGTGCCTCAGACCGTCCAGAACTTCAGGTCCTGGGGTCCTGGCCCATAGAATACCATGGCTCTAGAGACTGAGACCTCGGGTTGACAGAACATGGTTCTGTGTGGTTCTCAAACTCAGATGCTTCCTAGTCCCGCAGCAAAGCCCAGGTTCGGCTCCTGCTCCCCACTTGACTGCGTGGCTTTATAAAATCCCTTCACCTCTCTGTGTCTCCCCATCTGTAAAATGGGTGTGATAAGCCGGCAGGGGTGGCACACACCTGTCATCCCAGCACTGTGGGAGGCTGAGACAAGAGGATCGCGAGTTCAAAGCCAGCCTCAGCAACAGTGAGGTGCTAAGCGACTCAGTGAGACCCTGTCTCTACATGAAACACAAAAGAGGGCTGGGGGTGTGGCTCAGTGGTCGAGTGCCCCTGAGTTCAATCCCTGGTACCAAAAAATAAAAATAAATAAATACATAGGGCTGGGATTGTGGCTCAGCGGTAGAACGCTTGCCTTGCATGCGTGAGGCCCTGGGTTCGATCTTCAGCACCACATACAGAGCAATAAAATAAAGACATTGTG
>PVHX01006768.1:0-12457 GCA_004024805.1 Geosciurus inauris
GTACTGGAGATTAAACTCAGGGGCACTCGACCACTGAGCCACATCCCCAGCCCTATTTTGTGTTTTATTTAGAGACAGGGTCTCACTGAGTTGCTTAGCGCCTCGCCCTTGCTGAGGCTGGCTTTGAACTTGTGATTCTCCTGTCTCAGCCTCCCTAAGTGCTGGGATTACAGGCTTGCGCCACCGCGCCCAGCTTCAAAATATACATAACTTCAGTGTACTTTTTTTGTTTTGTTTTTGTTTGTGCTGAGGATTGAATCCAGAGCCATTGCAAATGCTAAACATAGGCTGTACCACTGAGATACATGTCCAAACCAAATATATTTTTGTGTGTATGTGGTGCTGGGGACCAAAACTATTGCCTTACATATGCTAGGTAAGTGTTTTATCACTAAGCTACATTCCCATACCCCCCCACTTTTTGGTGGTACTGGGAATTGAACCCAGGGGTACTTTACCACTGAGCCACATTCCCAGCCATTTATTATTTTTAATTTTGAGACAGGGTCTCCCTAAGTTGCTGAGGCTGGACTTGAATTTACCATCCTCCTTTCTCAGCCTTTGCAGTTGCTGGTATTGCAGGCATGTGCCATCAGACCCAGCTTCCAAGTACACTTTTTTTTGGGGGGGATACTGGGGATTGAACTCAGGGGCACTGGACCACTAAGCCATATCCCCAGCCCTATTTTGTGTTTTATTTAGAGACAGGGTCTCACTGAATTGCTTAGTGCCTCGCTGTTGCTGAAGCTGGCTTTGAACTTGTGATCCTCCTGCCTCAGCCTCCTGAGCCACTGGAATTACAGGCATGTGCCACTGTGCCCGGACCCAGTACACTTTTTTAAAAAATATTGTTTTTAGTTGTCAATGGACCTTTTTTAAAAAATATATTTTTAGTTGTTGATGGACCTTTATTTTATTCTTTTATTTATATGGGGTGCTGAGAATTGAACCCAGAGCTTCATACATGCTAAGCAAGTTTTTAACCCCTGATCCACAACCCCAACCCTCAATGGACCTTTATTTTATTTATCTTATGCAGTGCTGAGAATCGAACCCAGTGCCTCACACATGCCAGGCAAGTGCTCTCTACCACTGAACCATAGCCCCAGCACCCCATTACACTTTTTTTTTTTTGATACCAGCAGTTGAACTCAGGGGCACTCGACCACTGAGCCACATCCCCAGCCCTATTTTGTGTTTTATGTAGAGACAGGGTCTCACTGAGTTGCTTAGCACCTCGCCCTTGCTGAGGCTGGCTTTGAACTTGCGATTCTCCTGTCTCAGCCTCCCCAAGTGCTGGGATTAAAGATGCACGCCACTGCGCCTGGCTCCCCATTAAATTTTTAATGATATATTTACCTATTATAAAATAATTCTGTTCTCATAGACACATACATCTTATAAAAAGGGGTAAAGTTAAAATAACCTGAAATTCCACGAGGCAGAGAAACATTCTTAGTAGATATTGTTTTAGACATTTTCCTTCATATGTATTGACAGGCACCATCTCACACTGAACTCCAGTGGGCGCCCTGTCTCCAGCCACCCGCTGTGCTCTGTGTTTGTATATAGCTGCCATCGCCTCCGCCGCCTCCTCCTTCTCACCCTCCTCCTTTTTTTTGATACTGGGGAGTGAATCCAGGCACACTTAACCGGTGAGCTACATCCCCAGCCCTTTTTTGTTTTCTATTTAGAGACAGGTTCTCACTGAATTGCTTAGGGCTTCACTAAAGTGCTGAGGCTGCCTTTGAACTAGTGATCCTCCTGCCTCAGCCTCCCGGGACACTGGGATTACAGGCGTGTGCCACTGTGCCCAACTATTACAGATTACTTTTTTCCTGGTCCTGGGATCAAACCCAGGGCCTCATGCATATTAGGCAAGATCTTTACCACTAAGCTACATCCTCATCCTCCTTTTTTTTTTTTTTTTTTTTGGTACTGGAGATAGAACTCAAGGGCACTTGACCTCAGAGCCGCATCCCCAGCCTTATTTTGTGTTTTATGTAGAGACAGGGTCTCATTGAGTTGCTTAGTGCCTCGCTGTTGCTGAAGCTGGCTTTGAACTCGTGATTCTCCTGTCTCAGCCTCCCTAAGTGCTGGGATTACAGGTTTGTGTCACCACGCACAGCTCCTCATCCTCTTTTGTTAGATATTTTAATCTGCAGTCAAACTCTGGAGGTACACACCTCTAAAGTGCCTTTCTCACCAGTCTGAACCCACACAACCTGATCCAGAATCCACATGAATGTCCCCATTGTTGGTCCCTGACCTGGACCTGGCTCAGCACAGTCTGTTTCCAACCCCCTTCTCCCCATTGTTTGCCCCATGAGACTTCCAGCAACAGGCTGTGCCTCAGGGGACTTGAGTGTTGACACCTAGGGCCACAGCCCTCACATGCCTTCACCAACCTTCACCAACCTAAGTGACAGAAAGCTTCAGCTTGGGTTTTGAGGCCAACCTGAGATGCTCTCGTGAGTCATCTCCTGCCACCAGAACAGAAGAGAGAAAAAGGATGAAAGAAACTCAGAGCAATGGCCGATGGACACTCAGGAAAGAGAGGATACGCATACAGAGAATGAGGGGGTGGCTTTGTGGGAGGTCAGGAGGGAGTTGTGTGATAATCTGGGGGAGGAGCATTTGGGGTGGAGAAACAGCCATGGTGAAGACCTCAGTAGGAGCAGACCTGACATATGGGAGGAGCAACAAGTAGGCCCGTGTGGCAGGTGTGAGTCAGCCAGGAAGGAAAGGTGGCGACCTCGGAAATGCTGAGTAAGGCTAGAGGGTGCAGGACCTTGTGGGCCAGGGGATGCTTTTGGCCTTTACTCTCGATAGGGTAAGAGCCAATGGAGGGTTTAGAGGAGAGGAGTGACAAGAGCCCTCTGGCTGCAGATGGGGGTCGATGGGGTGGAGAAGTGGAAGCAGAGAGACAGTGAGGAGGCTCCTGCTGACATGCAGGGGGAGTGGCGGTGGCGATTGCCCGAGGGAGGTCACCCGGGAGATGGTGAGAGGTAGAGCCAACAGAATTTCCACATGGACCAGATATAAGATCTGATGGCTCATGTGAAGGATTTTTGGACATTTTATGCAAGATAAAGGTACAGGAGGGTTTTAAGCAGGGGCGTGACATGATTGATTTGAGCTTTTGAAAGGTCACTCTGGCTGCTGGGTGAAAGTAGACTGGAAGGGCAGGGTGCAGCGGAGAGCTGGGATGGCTGGCACGAGTGTGCAGGGGGTGGAGGAAGTGGACCGAAGGCAGCACTGGCTGCTCCATCATCTGAAAGTCCTCTGCCATGGCTGTTTCTGTGCCCAACAAACACTATGGTCTTCAAAACTCCAGGTAGTCCTTCCTCTGGGATCCCAAAGCTCTGAGGTTTCTTTTGTTTTAGCATTTACCATGTGAGGCTTCTTCTGACACCCGTGAGCTCCTCATAACTATAACCACTCTTCACTGGGGTTCCATGAGCTCAAGGCCCAGCCTGGGGTTTGGTGCAAAGAAAGTCTTAGTGTTTGTTGAATGAATAAAAGAAATAATGTTAATAAGGAGAGAGCAACACTCATATTTAGAATTCATCAAAGCACTGCAAACTATTATTCTTTTCTGATTATAAAATTAATATGTACTTTTTATTCAAAAATCATATCTAATTTCTAAAAATCATATGTAATTAAAAATTAAAAATTACTATGTAATTATATATATAATAGCACACAAAAGTTCCCCTAGGGGCTGAGGTGTGGCTCAGTGACAGAGCACTCGCCTCGCAAGTGTGAGGAACTGGATTCGATCCTTAGCACCACATAAAAATAAGTAAACAAAATAAAGACACTGTGTCCATGTATAACTAAAAAATATTTTTAAAAAAGTTCCCCCAACCCTCATTTTCTATACTCTAGAGATAACCCAAGACATCTCAAGAATCTAGAAATAACAATTATTCAGAGTTCAGAAAATATCCTCCTGTTTTAATGTATACACTAAAGGCCCTGCATAAGTGGTACACATCTGTAAACCCAGCAACTAGGGAAGCTGAGGTAGGAGGATTGCAAGTTCAAGGCCAGCTCCAGCAATTTAGTGAGGCCCTAAGTAACTTAGCAAGACACTGTCTCAAAATAAATAAATATGTAAATAAATAAATAAATAAATAAGAGGCCTGGGGATGTGGCTGAGTGCTAAAGAACATCTGGGTTCAATCCCCAGCATCAGAAAGAAAGAAAGAAGAAAAGAAGGAAGGAAGGGAGGGAGGGAGGGAAGGAGGGAGGGAGGGAGAGAGAAAGTTTAAGAGACAAAGATATGGGAATGGGAGGCTGAGATCAACTTCCTGTCAAGCAGACAATGTAACACCCACTGTTCTGTAACTTGCTTTTTCCTGCTTACTTTATCATGACAATCTTTCTATGCTACTACATGTAAGTCTAACAAATTTTGTTAAAGATTAAACAGTATTCTAGAAAATGGACATATTTCATTGCTTTAACCAACTTTTTTTTTCAATGCTGAGGATGGAACCCAGGACTTTGCACATGCTAGGCAAGCACTATACTCCTGAGCCACATCCCCAGCCCCTACTAGCTTTTTTTTTTTTTTTGGCACCAGGGATTGAACTCAGGGGCACTCGACCACTGAGCCACATCCCCAGCCCTATTTTGTGTTTTATGTAGAGACAGGGTCTCACTGAGTTGCTTAGTTGCTTCCCAGTTGCTGCGCTGGCTTTGAGCTCACGACTCCAGCCTTAGCAACGAGAAGGCGCTGAACAACTCAGTGAGACCCTGTCTCTACATAAAACACAAAATAGGGCTAGGATGTGGCTCAGTGGTCAAGTTCAATTCCCAGTAACAAAAAACAAGCAAACAACAACAACAAAAAGATTGCACAGTGAAGTTGTCATGATATTTTAGAGGCTTTGGGATTTTTTAGCAAGTGGTATTGGGAGATACACATTATAGATTAAGGGGAAAGAATGATCAGAGATATTGAGGAAGGAAAGTGGAACATGAGGATAAGGGAAAGGATGGGCCAAGTTATGGAATTGTTAGTCAGCTTTCCATCACTGTGACAAAATACCTAAGATAATCAACTTAAAAAGAGAAAAGATTTGTTTTGGCTCAGAATTTTAGAGGTTTTACTATCCATAGTGGCTTGGCCCTGATGCTTTGGGCCTGTAGCAGCACAGTACTTCATGACAGGAGCACGTGGTGGAGAACGGCTGTCCTCATAGCAACCAGAATGCAGAGGTAGCAAGGGGCTTCAGTCCCAATATTCCCTTCAAGGACATGCCCCAAATGACCTAACTTCCTTCCACTAGGCCCCACCTCTTGAAAGTTCCACCACCTCCTAGTAATGCCACAGGCTGGGGACCACATGGACCTTTGGGAGACATTTCAGAATAAGATTGGAGAATCAGCCGGGCGCAGTGGCTTAAGCCTGTAATCCCAGCACTTAGGGAGGCTGAGACAGGAGAATCGTGAGTTCAAAGCCAGCCTCAGCAACAGCGAGGTGCTAAGCAACTCAGTGAGACCCTGTCTCTACATAAAACACAAAATAGGGCTGGGGATGAGGCTCAGTGGTTGAGTGCCCCTGAGTTCAATCTCCAGTACCAAAAAAAAGATTGGAGAATGGAGTAAGATTGGTTTTTACCTCAGGTGACAAGTTGGGTGTGTCTACTAGCCCTCTAACTGCTACTTGGGAACTACTTCTCCACTCAGATGAGGTGGCCAGACACTAGATTTGTATGAGCATGTGACCCTGCTCTTTTGGCCATAGCAGATTCCTGTCAAGTGGACATTTACCTCTATCTGGATCAATCAGATTTTCCCTCCTAAGGTTGGAAGCTGAGGGTTTGGTCTCCAGGATCTTTTCAATGAAGTGTGTATGAAGTTGGGAATTGAGGCGGCCACTGAAGGGCCGCCATTTTCACCCTTTGCTGAAGAGATAGAGAAAGACGGTCTGAGGAGAGACAGAGAAGGATGGAGGAGATGCTGTGCCTTCTTCCAGCCACCCGGGAGGCCAGGTTGTGTATGGGTTCCTCTAAGAATTTAAACAGATTTATTCTTTGGGTTTTGGACAGCACAAGTGGGCTCCTATTAGTTGCCACAATATGAGCTTTGGCCAATACCCTTTAAAGTAATAGAAAGTCACTCAAGACTTTGCAAGGAGTTACCACAGCTCCTGAAGGAACTTCGGGAATGTGACAGAAAGAGTCCAGTAGGTGGCGAGAACAGGCAGGAGGTCTTCCTAATCATTTCACTATTGAAAAGAGGCTGTGTGCCTCCCCACAACACTCCACCTCATGACAGTGACAAGACATCACAGTGTTGCTGAAAGCTCGGTCCTTGTCTCCGATGTCAATCTAATAATAAGGACATGGTTTTGAGAAAAAGGAAAAAGAAGGTTTATCGCTTTGCTTGCAAAGTAGAAACACAGGGGACTCCTGTCCCAAAGGCTGTGAGTCTGCCCTTCAGCAGGAACAGGGGGCTTTTAAAGAGGTGATTCAAAGCTGCATTCCACGTGTTCTCTGTTGGAGTTGTAATTCACTTGTTAATTTGGGAGATAGTCATTTCTGAGAACTTCTGGTACCATCCCCAAAGTCTAGATTACTTTGTTCCTATGGTGGCTGTGTACTCAAGGGCATATAAATCTGCCTAAAATGGGAAAGGAAGTTAATCCTGTTTACCCTGAGATTAGAGAGGGAGTTTTATTTATTTAAAAATAAACTGCAGTGGCAGAGCAGCAAAGGCTGTATTCAAAGCATAAGGCAGACACTGTTATAATAGTAACAAATCTGCTCGGTTCTGCTTGATTTTTTTTTTTTTTTTTTTTTTTTAGTACCAGTAATTGAACCCAGGGGTGCTTAACCACTGAGCCACATCTCCAGCTCTTCATATATATATATATATATTTATATTTTTTAGTTGTAGGTGGATACAATAGCTTTATTTATTTTTATGTGGTGCTGAGGATCGAACCCAGTGCCTCACACTTGCAAGGCAAGTGCTCTACCACTGAGCTATAGCCCCAGCCCCTCTTTTTATATTTTATCTAGAGACAGAGTCTCATTAAGTTGCACAGGGCCTCATTAAGTTGCTGAGGCTGGCTTTGAACTCACAATCCTCCTGCCTCAGCCTCTCAAGCTGCTAGGATAACAGGCATGGGCCACCATGTCTAGCTTCCTTTGTTTTCTACCTGATTGGAAGATGGAGAATGTATTTCTTTTTTCTGATTGAGAGAGAGTGCTAATGGGGAGTTCACTGTCCTTGATGTGACAAGAAAAAGCAGGCAGGGGTTTCCCATACCCCAATATGCAGAGCAGGCCAAGTTTACTTTGGAAGTTCCAGGATGCCTGAGTATGTTTAGAAAACAAATGAGGTGACCTTTTTGAGAGGGAAGACCTTTTTGAGAGGGACCAGAGAAAATTTCAGGGGTGGGAGAGGGAACTCAAACTACAATGAGCTTGGACCCAGAGAACAATAGGACCCCTCTCTGGACCCTGCAACTCTAGTGAGTCACCCAATCTGCTGATCAGGGAGATCAAGAGTACCCTAGAGAACAGGAAGCCAGTCAGTGCACATTCTGCAAAGAGGAGGATCATTGGAGATGGAAATGGGGCTTCCAAGAGAAGCCACATATGTCAGCCAGGCCTTGATCCATTCTGGCAAGTGGCACCACTGGTAAAGGAAAGCTAAAGGAGCCAGGAGTCTTCACACAGATCCCTAAGAGTGATCTCTGAGGAATCTCAGCTGACTCTTAAAAATAGATAAGAACAAGGTCAGTTTTGACCAGCTTGGTCTTAAACACCAAGCAGAAGAGTATAGCCTAAAAGCGCAGTCTTACATGGACATTTAAGAGGAAAAAATGGTTTTTTTAATGTAACTTATGATGTACACCTGTGTCAGCCTTACCAAAAGTAAGTGGAGCTGGAGGCTAAAAACAAAAAACAAATAACAACATCAAGCTTGACCCAGGAGCAAAGTCTTTGATGTCAGAGGGAAGTAATGATCATTCTTATGATATGGTGGCTATTAACCAAGTATGTGTCTGGCTCAGCCTATAAACATTAATTTGGGTTCAAGAGAGCGGGGGAGGAAAAGAGAGAGCAGTAAAAGCCAAAAGAGCTGTGTCACTATCTGTACATGCAGAAATTCAAACAGTAACTTTGGGACAACTTTACTATGATATAATTAATCACAGCAGAGAGAGCTGTTCTCCCTCACAATCTGGCACTTCCAGGTTTCAGGGTCAACAGCAAGTAGCATGGCTCTGTCTAAAGTCTTGGTTTACAACTGTAGCCAAACCAGGCAAGATGGTGCACATCTGTAATTCCAGCAGCTCTCAAGGCTGAGACAGGAGGAGGGCAAGTTCAAGACCAGATTCAGCAACTTAGTGAGACCCTGTTGCAAAATAGAAAATGTAAAGAGCTGGGGATATAGCTCAGTGGTAAAGCACCTTTGGGTTCAATCCCTTGGAAGGAAGGAAGGAAGGAAGGAAGGAAGGAAAGAAGGAAAGAATGAAAGGAAGGAAGGAAGGAAGGAAGGAAGGATAGAAGGGAGGGAGGGAGGGAGAGAGAGAGAAAGAAAGAAAAGGGAGAAAGGAAGGAAAGAAAGAAAGAGCAACTAAGGCGTGTATGACATCTGGGTTAGTTCACACACCAGGGCGTGAAGCACAAGTGAAATATCACTGGAGACTTTCCACAACTGCACAGGGGATTTGCAAGAACTAGAGATCTTGTACTGGCAGATGGGTATAAGAAGGCAGTAACAAGGAGCATGAAGGTTAATATGATCCTATTTGAGCTCACAGATCAGTGAGCCCTATAGAAGTCTGTGTTGTATGTGGAGGACGGCATCAACCATCAGAGAGGGGAAGATGTCACAGTAAAAATGTTGCCCATCACTGGTTCCTGAACTATACGTTCTTTTGACCAAACCCACCCACAAGATCAGCCTCACACCAGAGTCTGGATACAAACCCCTGGATTGTGGTCACCCAATAACAATAGGACCCAAACAAAGGCCAAGGGATGCCATCCTTATAAAATCCCTACCTGGATTGTGCTCAACTCTGCCCTCCCTCAGAAAATCCAGGGTGAGTTTCTAGAACTTTAGAATGCTCAGGCCCACCTGAGATCACAAGGGTTTGGAATTGGGTGGTGGCCTCCAAGTCCCAACCACTATGAGGTCCCCTGGCCTTTTGTGACTTCCTCTCCCCTGAGGCACAGCCTCCTTCTAACCTTTTGGCAGGAGGGGAGAAGGGGAAGGAGCACTGTTGTGACCCACATACTTCTATTTCTATTCATCCTGACCAAAGTGCCTGTGTCACTGCACCCAGGAGGAAGTGGTGGGTGGGGAGCCTTGGCCAGGAGGCAGCAGCTGATGGCAAGCTTTATCTGTACCAGCTCATCTTCTGTGTGCATCTGGGAGAGACCATTAGCCCTAATTTGTCCCTGGTCTTTGGCCATCAGACCTGGTGGTATGGGGGACAAGGGAGGCTCTTGCCTGCTTTTCTGTACAGAACTTTGCTACCATATACTAGTCAGAGGCCCAAGAAGAACCAGAAATTTCCTTGTGCCACACCCTTGCTTACTCAACATCTAAGAGCAATAAGAAAGAAGAGTTCAGTATGAGAATATACAGACTGGGACTGGAGAGGCCATTAGGAATGGAGGTGGCTCTACAAATTCTTGCGCTTCCATTTATAGATCTCCTGATTAAGTTTTCAGGACATCTCAACATCTATTTCTCTCCATGTCTGCACTGTTCTCTCTCTCTCTCTTTTTTTTTTTGTACCAGGGATTGAATCCAAGGGTATTTTACAAATGAGCCACATCCCCAGCACTTTTTATTTTTTAATTTGAGACAGGGTCTCACTAAGGAGGCTTAGGGCCTCACTAAGTTGTTGAGGCTGGCCTTGAACTTACATTCCTCCTGCCTCAGCCTCCCAAGCCTCTGGTAAGAGGTGGGACTTGAGTTAGTTACCAAAAGAGCAGGCTCCTTGTTAAAGATAAACTCAGCCCCTTTCCTCCCCACTCCTCTCACCCTCTCTCACTATGTGATTCTTTCCACCATGTTGTAACCTAGCAAGAAGACCCTCACCAGGTGTAGTTCTTCCATCTTGGACTTCCCAGCCTGCAGAACCATGAACTAAATAAACCTCTGTTGGTTATAATTTACCCTGTCTGTGGTACTCTGTTATAGCCACGCCAAACAGACTAAGACAACTAGGCAGTGGAAGCTATTGAAGGGCTTTGAGTAGGAGGGATCATGTAATCTACTTTGTGTTTATGTTGGGGAAAAAGGACATGGATGTGACTAAGTGCCCACTGTGTTTATACCTAAGAGGTTTAAGGCATTTGGATCCCCATTTTACAGAAAAGGAATGAGACAATGAGATGGTTTGGAGAATTTCCCAAGGTCATTCATGAGATGCCTTTGTAATGGAAGGATTAGTCAGGCTCCATTAATCCTGGACTCCTCCAGAGTCCAGGCCTTGCCATGAATGTTCCTTGCTTTGGGAAAAGGATTGTGGCAGTAGATAAAAAGAGTTGAAGCAAGCCGGGCGCAGTGGCACAAGCTTGTAATCCCAGCACTTAGGGAGGCTGAGACAGGAGAATCATGAGTTCAAAGCCAGCCTCAGCAACGGTGAGGTGCTAAGCAACTCAGTGAGACCCTGTCTCTACATAAAAAACACAAAATAGGGCTGAGGATGTGGCTCAGTGGTCGAGTGCCCCTGAGTTCAATCTCCAGTACCAAAAAAAAAGAGTTGGAGCAGCAGGGGCCCATCAATAGAGGAGTTGTAACAACAGGGGAAAATTGATGAGCACCTGGACCAAGGTGAAGGGTGGGGCTGGAGAGACGGGGTGGGTTTAGGAGGCATTTCCCAAGGTGCCAGGCTGCTTGCTCCATGCTCTCTCTAAATGAGCGCTCAAGTACCCCTTAAGTATCCCCAAAAGACACTTGAATCTCATCAGCAATGTTCCCAGTAGTTGGGCCTAAATCTCAGAAATCTCTGCTGAAAGAAACCTTTATTCTTTTTCGTTTGCAGTGGTGATATGGATATCAAACTCAGGGTCTTATACATGCCAGGCAAACAATATACCACTAAGCTACAACCTCAGCCCATAGGAGATTTCTAAAATGAAAGTTCCAGAAGGACCCTCCTCTGAGGGGGTGGTGTTCACCTGGCAGTATCCATTCTAACCTACTTTCATTGATCTTCATTTAACCACTTTCATTGGTTAAACTTTCATTGATCTTCCTTTAGACTCCAGACCATCTCAAACAACTGTACAGAGGTGGTCAGTGAACAATATTTCCTCACAAATATCCCCTGAGCACCACTGTCCATCAGGAACTTCTAGTTCATGATGTCATTTAATCCTTTGAAGTTTGAGACAGCTATTGTTCCCATTTTGCAGATAAAGAAAGTGAGGCTCAGCTTCTATATTGAACTCACCCATCGCCACACAGCTATCAAGTGGCAGGGTGAGGTTTGGGGGTTTTGTTTGTTTTTGTTTTGAGACGAGTTCTTGCTATTTTTTTTTTTTTTTTGTCACCAGGGGTTGAAACTAAAGGCGCTTTATCACTGAATCACATCCCCAGCCACCCTCGCTCTGTTTTTTTTTTTTATATTTATTTTTTAGTTGTGGACGGACAGAATATCTTTATTTTATTTTTATGTGGTGCTGAGGATCGAACCCAGTGCCTCACACGTGCTAGGTGAGCACACTACCACTGCACCATATCCCCAACCCTTGTTTTGGTTTTTGGTACCAGGGATTGAACTTGGGGAATTTAACTACTAAGCCACATCTCCAGCCCTTTTTTGTATTTTATTTAGAGACAGGGTCTCACTGAGTTGCTTAGGCCTTGCTAAATTGCTGAGACTGGCTTTGAACTTAATTCTCCTGCCTCAGCTTCTGGAGTTGCTGGGATCATAGACATGCACTCCTTTTTCTTTTTTTATTTATTTTATTTTGAGACAAAGTCTCACCAAGTTACATAGGCCCTCACTCAGTTGCTGAGGCTGGCTTTGAACTTGCAATCCTCCTGCTTTAGCCTCCCGAGTTCCTCAGATTACAGGCATGTGCCGTCACGCCCGGCTAGATCAGGCATACTTAACATTTGGCCCAGCAGCAGCAGCACCTGGAAACTTGTTAGAAAAGAATATGCCTTGGACTTGATCCAAGACCTGCTGAACTGGGAATTTTAAGGAGAGGTATAGGAACCTTTCAGCAAGCCCTCCAAGTTTGAGAACTGCTGGTTTAGATAGATATATACACCAATACAGTATAAGAAGTGATAGGAACAGGGCTGGGGCTGTAGCTCCGTGGTAAAGAACTTGCCTCGCATGCGTGAACCACTGGGTTTGATCCTCAGCACCACATAAAAATAAACAAATAAAGATATTGTATCTGTCTACAACTAAGAAAATATTTTTTAAAAAATAAGTGATAGGAACAGAGGG
>PVHX01006768.1:12557-48402 GCA_004024805.1 Geosciurus inauris
ATATTGTATCTGTCTACAACTAAGAAAATATTTTTTAAAAAATAAGTGATAGGAACAGAGGGGTAAAGGGGAAATTAGAGATCAAAGCAATCCCGGGAGGGTGTTCCAGGGGACAGCATGCTAGACTTGCTGTCTGTCTGTCCAGTGCTTTTTTTGCTGGGGGCGGGGACTGGGGACTGAACCCAGGGATGTTTTACCAATAAGCCACATTCCCCGCAATGTTTTTTTTTTTTTTTATTTTGAGACAGGGTCTCATTAAGTTGTCCAGGCTGAGCCAGACCCAGTGGCGCATGCCTGTAATCTCAGCATTTTGGGAGGCTGAGACAGGAGAATCGTGAATTCAAAGCCAGCCTCAGCAATAGCGAGGCGCTAAGCAACTCAGTGAGACCCTGTCTCTACATAAAACACAAAATAGGGATGGGGATGTGGCTCAGTGGTTGAGCCCCCCTGAGTTTAATCCCTGGTACCAAAAAAAAAAAAAAAAGAAAGAAAAGTTGTCCAGGATGGCCTCAAACGTGATTCTTTTGCCTCAGCCTCCCAAGTAGGCGAGATTACAGTCAGGCAGCACCATGCTTGGCTGTCTCCAGTTCTTTATGATCAAAGTCTCATTGCAAATATGAACAGGTGTTAAAAAAAAAAAACACTTGCGTATTTAAGAATTACTTTATTTTTCTAAATCCAATCTGATGCTAAATCTTCCATGAACCTGTTGAGGGGAAATCCAATCTTGACTATGTTTAGGGCATTCTCCTCCTTTGGTAGGGTACTTCAAGAGTCCTGGAGCATTCATTGTTGGTGGGAAAACAAAACAAAACATTTCTAGGGAAATGGTTTGACATCTTCTTATAAGCATACATTTCTTTTTTTTAATATATTTTTTTTAGTTGTAGGCGGACAAAATATCTTTATTTTATTTTTATGTGGTGCTGAGGATCAAATCCAGTGCCTCATGCGTGCTAAGTGAGTACGCTACCACTGCACCATAACCCCAGCCCATAAGCATAACATTTCTCATGATCTAGCAATCACGCTCCTAGGTACTTACTTGAGAAGTAAAAACGGGGCCGAGGATATAACTCAGTAGTAGGATATTGCCTAGCAGGCTTGATGCTCTAGATTCGACCTCCAGCACCACACACACACACAAACAACAGACAAATAAACATATGTTCATACAAAAACATGTACCCAATTTTTTTTTTTTTTTTTTTTTTTGCTACTGGGATTGAACTCAGGGGCACTCGACCACTGAGCCACATCCCCAGCCCTATTTTGTGTTTTATGTAGAGACAGGGTCTCACTGAGTTGCTTAGCGCCTCCCCGTTGCTGAGGCTGACTTTGAACTCGTGATTCTCCTGTCTCAGCCTCCCAAAATGCTGGGATTACAGGTGTGCACTATCGTGCCTGGTTTACCCAAATATTTATAGTAGTTTTATTTACTAAAAACTGGAAACAACCCAAATGCCTAATAGATAATGGATAAATGAAGCTATTGGGGTAGTAAGGATGACTACTCAGCAATGAAATATTGGACATGCAGCATCAGAGATGAATTTCAATAACATTATGCCAAGTGAATGAAGCCAGGCGCAAAACCTACATGCTATATGATTCTTAAGGAATACTCTTAGCTATGCATAGTGGCAAGGGCAGCCCCAAACATTCATTCATTCAGTATATATTTATTGAGCACCTACTATGCTCCATGCCCTCTTTGAGGTCCTAGGGATACAGCTGTGGACAACAGGAACAAATAATATTACTACCCCTGTGGACTTTACTGTCTAGTCAGGAAGATGAACAATAAACTAGATGAAGAAGTAAATCTGATATATAGTAGGAGGCTATAGTTGCTAAGGAGTGGATAGCATTTGAGCAAAGATCTAAAGGAGAGAGAATGATACATGAGGCCTTTTGCATAAGAGCATTCCAAGCAATGGAAGTTGTGTTGGGATCATCAAAAAGCCAGGGCAGGGGTTGACTAGTGAGGACTGAGCCAGAGGGGGATGAGATCAGAGAGGTCAGAAAGATAATGAGAGCTCTGATAGGTTAAGGCTTTGAAGTCCACAGTGAGAACTTTTGTATACACACACATATACACATATACATGTATGTATGTATGTGTACATATGTGTACATATATGTATAATTTTAAGTTTTATTTTGAGACAGAGTTTTACTAAGTAGCTGAGGCTGGTCTTGAACTTGCAATCCTCCTGCCTCAGCCTCCTGAGTTGCTGGGATTAGAGGTGTAAGTCAAGGTACCCAGCTTTTGGCTTGTACTTTGAGTGAAATGGGGAGCCACTGGAGGATTCTGAACAAGAAGTGACAAGATTTATATATATTTATATTTTTATAGGATATTCTAGACAATCAATGAGCTGCATGCTCAGACTTTTTTTTGATACCAAGGATTGAACTCAGGGGCACTCGACCACTGAGCCACATCCCCAGCCTTATTTTGTATTTTATTTAGAGACAGGGTCTCACTGAGTTGCTTAACGCCTCGCCGTTGCTGAGGCTGGCTCTGAACTTGCGATTCTCCTGTCTCAGCCTCCCTAAATGCTGGGATTACAGGCTTGCGCCACTGCGCCCAGCTAGCAGCAAGCACTTTTTAAAAAGTCTTTTTTATTTTCAATTAAAATAACATAATTTTGCAAATTTAAATAGAGGATACAATTCTTTGTATCCTCCCCAAGTCTAACGTTTTTCCCCTGTGGGGCTGGGGATCAAACACAGTGCCTCGCACATGCTGTTAGTCAAGCACTACCGTCCCCAGGCCCACAGACTTGGTTTTCTTTCTTTCTTTCTTTTTCATTTTTTATTTTTTCGTTTTTTGGTACTGGGGCTTGAACTCAGGGGCTCTTAACCACTGAGCCACAACCCTAGTCCTTTTTATTTTTTATTTTGAGACAGGGTCTCACTAAGTTGCTTAGGGCCTCACTCAGTTGCTAAGGCTGGCCTCAAACCTGTAATCCTCCTGCCTCAGCCTCCCGAGCTGCTGGGATTACAGGCCTGCACCACCATGCCCAGCTCACACTTGTGTATTTTAAAAAAATCTCTCTAACTACTGGCTAGATCAGGGCCAATGTTGGAAGTAGGGAAGCCACTTAAGAGACTGTCATAAAAGCCATGCCAGAAATGATGGTGGCTTGGATTGGGGATCCCAAGGGCAGCTGAGGAGTGGCTGGACATAAAGTGCTGTGTGTTCTCTTGAGTGGGACAGAAAAAAATCCCCTCTCAGTATTTTCAGATGAAAGTATAGGGCAAGGAGACAAAATTAAGGCCATTTTACCTCACGGAGGACACAGAGGACTTGAGCAGCCAGGATGCTGGCTCCATCTTAGATGCACAAATTCTCCGGACCTTCAAATTTCCCAGAGATGTCACTTGTCATTCATTCTCCCTGTGAAACCATATTATTGGGCTCCTGTTCATGATCCTGTATGTAACAACTCATCTTAGGGACAGCGAGGAAGCCATCCTGAAGAGAGCTAACATCTGTCAGGTTCAGACTACATGTGGCTCCTTTGCCTACGACTTTGATCCGGGTCCTGTGAGCCACAACCATGCAGCCACGCCAGCAGGTGAGTTTCATATTATTCATTGCTGCAGCCAAGATGACATCATACAGAAAACCCCCTGCTGGGTTGATATCTGCAGAAGGAGGTGCCAGTGGCCAAAGTTCTGAGTTCCGTGGACTGTTTTCCAGGACACATGGCCTGTTTGAACACTGGTGAGACATGCGGTAGAGCTAGATATGGAGTTCAGAGGAATAATGACTGAAGCCCCTGAAAGCCACACGGAGGAGTTTGGACTTGATCTTGTGTGCATAAAAGAAAAATCATCAGAGGATTTTGAGCTTGAAAGAGACATGCTCGGGTTTCTCAAGCTTAATCTGGCAGTACCTGTGGGGGAGAAGTGTGACCAAGGGATGAGCAGCGGTGGCAATAAGTACTGCCGGTGAGAAGTGACACAAGTTCACGCAGAGGGAATGGAAGGGAGAGGCAGACAGTTCAGAGGACGGAGAACTCGCCATCTGAGTGAGAAGCATGGAGGGAGAACTCGCCATCTGAGTGAGAAGTATGGAGGCCGATGACTAAGGAGGACGTGTGTGGGGGCGGGTGTGAGAGCGGCATCCTGCCTCAGGACTTCCCCCTGTGATCCCAGCCTGAGATTTTTGTCCCCCAGTTCTTCAGGGGAATTACCTACTGCCACCCATTTGAGACCCTGACTTCCTTTAATCCTTGGGACTTCATTGAACCTCGTAGCTTCCTCAGCCATAAAGCTCTCAAACAGGAAAAAGAAAAAGAAAAAAAAAAAAAGTGTTTGCTGTTGTTTGAATGTATGTGTTCCTCCAAAATTTATACATTGGAACTTAAACTCCAAGGTAATGGTAGTAAAAGGTGAGCCCTCCGCTGCGGATGTAGCTAGGTAGAGCACATGTTTAGCATGCATAAGGCCCTGGGATCAATCCCCAATGTGCATGGGTGTGTTTTCACACACACACACACACACACACACACACACACATACAGGAAAACTTTGGAAGGTGACTAGGCCATGAGGACTCTACTGTCATAAATGGGATTAATGGCTGGGCATGGTGGCACTTGTCTTTAATCCCAATGGCTTGGGAGACTGAGGCAGGAGGATACCAAGTTTAGAGCTAGCCTCAGCAACTTAGCCAGGCTCCAAGCAACTTAGTGAGACCCTGTCTCAAAATAAAAAAATAAAATATAAAAAGGGCTGGAAATATGGTTCAGAGGTTAAGTGCCCCTGGGTTTAATTCCTGGTACCAAAAAATTAAAAAACAAAATAAATGGAATTAATGCCTTCGTAAAAGGGCTCCAGGGACAGTCTGTGCCTTTTGGCCTTCTGCTACACAAGGACAGGGAGAAGGAGCCATTTTGGAAACAGAAAGAAAGCCCTTAACTGATACCTAATACCATGGAGCTTTGTTTGACCTTGGACTTCCCAGCCTCCACAAATACAAGAAATAAATTTCTATACTATATGAATTACCCAGACTAAAGTATTCTGTTATAGCAGCCCAAACACAGTAGCAGAAATTGGTACTAAGAAGTAGGGTACTACTGTAATGACTCCCCAAAACTGGAAGCAGCTTTGAAACTGGGTAAGGGACAGAGGCTGGAAGAATTTTGAGGGACATTGCCATATAAGGAGACTTAGGGCAATTCTAGTGTGGGCTCAGAAGAAGAAGGTGCTGTAGAGAGATACTTGGTCTTAGAAATTGCTTAAGGGGTTGTAATCAGAGTATGGGTGGAAATATGGACAGAAAAGACCATTCTGATGAAGTCTCAGGCGAAAGTGAGGGAACAAGTTATTGAAAAAGGGAGGAAAGGTCCTTCTTGTTATAAAGGGGTAAATGACTTGGCTGAATTGTGTTTGGGTCTTAGTGTTTTGTGGGAGGCAAACTTAACAGAGATTAAATAGGCTATTCAGTGAAGAAATCTCTAAGCAAAGTGTTGAGGACATAACATGCCTTCTCTTGACTATAGTAAAATTTGAGAAGAGAGAAATGAAATAAAGGCAGGATTGCTGGACATGGTGACCCATGTCTGTAGTCCCAGCTACTCGGGAGGCTAGGGCAGGAGGATTGCTTGGGCCTGTGAGTTGGAGGCCAGACTGAGCAATATAGCAAGACACCATCTTAAAAAAATGTTTAAAAAATTTTTGAAAGAATTTATAATCAAAAGGGAAGCAGAAGTTAAAGATTTGGAAAATTCTCAGCCTGGCCATGTTAAGAATGAAATATCATGTTTGTGAAAAAACACTGAAGATCTTTAGAAAGGAGATTGGTATGGATAAAAGGACACATGATATTCATCACGACATGGAAGAAGGATTACGAAGTCATTTTGGAAAACTTTGATGCTGCCACGCCCATCATACGTCTGGCCTTGAAGGCAAACTGTTCTCAAGGGAAGGCCCAGGGTACCAATGGGACCTCAGGATTTGCTGTTACAATCTCAAGGTTCTGCTTCATGCATTCCAGTACAGTTCTCCTTAACTGCCCCAGCTGTGACTAAAGTGGCTCCAGGTGGCCTCGGCAGCATCCACAAAGTGTCAGGGTACATGAGCTGTGGGACATGGCTACCTCCTCCCAGATTTCAATGGACACCATAGAGATCCCTGAGGCCCATGCAAGAGATCTAGCTGAGGGGCTGGGCCATTGCAGAGAGTCACCACTAGAGCAATGCCCAGAAGAGTTGCAGGGGCAGGGCTATGAAGAAAAACCCACAAGAGCAATGCCTAATGGAGCTGTGAGGGTAGGGCCAACCCTGAAACCCCTGACTGGCAGAGCCACAGCATATAATTTCAGCCTGGGAAAGCTGCAAGCATATAGCTCCAAGAGCTGCTATTCTTGTGCCCAGCCAAGCCATGGGGCCCCAACCTCCACTCCCTGTGTCTGAAACGTGGGACATGAAGACAAAGAAGAATATTCTGCCAGGTATTGTAGTGCACACCTGTAATCCAGTGACTTGGGAGGCTGAGGCAGGAGGAGCACAAATTCAAAGCCAGCCTGAGTGAGGCCCTAAGCAACTTAGCGAGACCCTGTCTCAAAATAAAAAATAAAAAGAGGTGGGGGCTTAGTGGCTAAGCACCTCTGGGTTCAAACTCTGGTACACACACACATACACACACACACACACACAAAGAATATTCTAGAAACTTAGGAGTTAATGTTTGTCCTGTTGGATTTGCTTGGGATCTGTTTTCTCTGTCATCTTTCCTATTTCTCATTTTTGAAATGAGAATGTCTAGCCCATGCCTCCACTGTATTTTGAAGCACTTAACTTGTTTGATTTCACAGGATGACAGCTGGAGAGGGAATCTGCCTCAGGATGAATCAGAACTTAAGTCTCACCCAAATCTGAATTAAATGACATTTAGATGAGACTTTAGAGTTAGACTGGAAAGTTGATGTTGAATCAAGTTAAGACTTTTTAGATTATTGGGATGGAATGAATGTATTTTGTAAGTGAAAAGGACCTGAATACTGAGGGCCCTAGGGGTAAAATTCTTTAGTTTGAATGTTTATGTCATCCAAAATTCATGTTGAAACTTAATCCTCAATGCAGTAGCATTTAAGGGTGCAACCTTTGGGGGGCAACAGCAAGAAGGCACCATCTCTGAAGCAGAAAAAGCCCTCATCAGACAAAAATATTTTGCTATAGCAGCTGAAATGGACTGAAATAGTATTAGTCTTTTTTTTTCTTCTTTTTTTATGGTGCTGGGGATTGAACCCAGGACCTTGTACATGCAAGGCAAGCGCTCTACCAACTGAGCCATACCCCCAGCCCTGTTCTTTTATTTATTTTTGGTACTGGGAATTGAACTCAGGGGTGTTTAACCACTGAGCTACTTATCCAGCCCTTTTTATGTTTCTTTTTATTTATTTATTTATTTATTTATTTATACTGAGGATTGAACTCAGGGATACTCAACCACTGAGCCACATCCCCAGCCCTATTTTTGTGTTTAATTTAGAGACAGGGTCTCACTAAGTTGCTTCCGGCCTCACTAAATTGTTGAGGCTGGCTTCCAACTTGCAATCCTCTTGCCTCAGCCTCCTGAGCTGCTGGGATTACAGGCTTGAGCCACCGCGCCCGGCTTGAATCTTCTAATCTTAACTGAAAAAATGTAAAGTGATTAGCCGAGTGTAGTGGCACACACCTGTAATCCCAGCACTTTGGGAGGCTGAGACCAGAGGATTGTGAGTTCAAAGCCAGACTCAGCAACGGTGAGGCCCTAAGCAACTCAGTGAAACCCTGTCTTTAAATAGAACACAAAATTGGGCTGGGGAGGTGGCTCAGTGGTTGAATACCCCTGAGTTCAATCCCCGGTATCAAAAAAACAAAAACAAAATTTATAGTGATTGACTTAATTTAATTACCAGGAGACAAGTTGTCATGACATAACTGACTGGAAATAGCAATTATAGATAATCTGTCTGCAAAAAGCACTTCCCCTGGTCAGTGGCCCTGGAAGTAACCTTGCTGATTGAGTAGGATTTCCTCACAGCACAGGGAGAATCTGAAAGTTTGTACTATTTGCCCACAGACATGTACAGTTCCTGTATTCTGTTGTGTTTTTAATATTTCTGTGCTTTTTTTAAAATGTAAAGTTATACATCCTCATTGTAAGAAAAAATTCAGATGATGTAAAAATGTATAAACCCTAGTGGTAGGGAACACCTATAATTCCAGCAACTCAGGAAGCTCAGGCAGGAGGATTAAAATTTTAAGTTCAGCCTATGAGAGCCATCCATGGGCTATATGTGGATCAGATTGGCATGGAAGCCTATTGAAAAGGAAAGTCTGGTATTTGGAAACTTCTAGTGGCAATCCCACAGGGTACAATCGCCCAGATGCATGTGAATTTCTATTCAGCTCTGCCAAAAAGGTCCCACACAGCACCAGAGATGGGGTGACCTGCCGCAGTCATGTAGCCACACAGACTCTCAGAGATGGGTGTAGCCTGCCAAGATGCCTATCGACCTGTTGATTTAAGACATCATGAAGCAAGACTCCACTCCTGAAACCTTTTCCCTGCCTTTGATGCTCTCCCTTAAATAATTGAAGTCATTCTTTAACTGTTCAGCCCCAGCTCTTGTGTGGGCTGGATTGATCAGGTGCTCTGCATTTAAAACTATTTTTCTGACTTTGTCTTTTACTTCTTTACTAATTATTTCAGACTAATTTTCTCAGGTGGCTTATCCTCTCCTGACCAGGCAAAATGAACCTGGCAAGGTTCATTTTAAACAAAAATTTAAAAAGGAGCCGGGCGCAGTGGCACAAACCTGTAATCCCAGCACTTAGGGAGGCTGAGACAGAATCACCAGTTCAAAGCCGGCCTCAGCAACAGCAAGGCGCTAAGCAACTCAGTGAGACCCTGTCTCTACATAAAACACAAACTAGGGCTGGGGATGTGGCTCTGTGGTCGAGTACCCCTGAGTTCAATCCCTGGTACCAAAATAAAATAAAATAAAAATAAAAAAATAAAAAGGGCTGGGGCTGTAGCTCAGTGCTGGAGCCCTTGCCTGGCATGCACAAGGGCCTATGTTCAATTCATACATGCGTGCACACACACACACACACACACACACACACACACACAAAAGAAATGCATAAACCTCATTCTGCAGAAACAATCACTATTTAGAGTTTGGTTGCATATCATTTTAGATTTTTAAAACTAGATACACATATAGCTTCATTATTATTATTATTATTTATTAAAATATAATTCACATATAAAAATCTCCATTTCCACCCAGGCACAGGAGCACACACCTATAATCCCAGTTTCTCAGGAGGTTAAGCTAGGAGGATCACAAGCTCCAGGGCAGCATGGGCAATTTACTAAGATTCTGTCTCAACAAAAAATAAGATGGGCTGTAGCATGGAGGTAGAGTACTTGCCTAGTATGCATGAGGGCTTGGGTTCCATCCTCAGTACAGGAAGAAAAAAAAAAAGAATTCCAAAGTGCACAATTTAGTGTTTTGTTTTGTTTTGTGGTGCTAGGGATGGAACTCAGGGCCTTCTGCATGCTCAGCAAATTTCCACCACTAAGCCACATCCTTGGCCCTATTCGGTAGTTTTTAATATATTCATGAAGTTGTATAATCATGACCACTATCTAATTCCAGAATATTTCATCACCTCAAAAAGAAATCCTATAACCATTAACAGTCACCTCCCATTCCCCATTCTCCCTCATCCCTGGCCACCACTAATCTACTTTCTGTCTCTATGGATTTATCTATTTCTGTACCTTTCTCTTAGATGAAATTATATAATATTTTGATCTTTTGCACCTGGCTTCTTTCACTTAGCCTATTTCTATGATTTATTCATATTGTAGCATGCACAGTATTCCATTCAATTTTATGGGTAAATAATATTATGTTATATGAACATATTATATATATATTTTTTAAATCTTTATTTTATTTTTATGTGGTACTGAGGATCGAACCCAGTGCCTCCCGCATGCTAGACGAGCACGCTACCACTGCGCCATAACCCCAGCCCGAACATATTATATTTTGTTTATTCATTCATCAATTGTGGCACATGAGGATTATTTTGTTTTTGACTGCTATGGATAAGGCTGCTATGAACAATTTGTGAATAAGTTTTTGTATAAACATGTGCCTTTTTTGCTGAGCATGGTGGCACATGCCTGTAATCCCAGCACTTTGGGAGGCTGAAACAGGAGGGTCGCAAGTTCAAAGCCAGCCTCAGCAAAAGTGAGGCACTAAGCAACTCAGTGAGACCCTGTCTCTACATGGGGATGTGGCTCAGTGATCGAGTGTCGCTGAGTTCAATCCACAGTACCAAAAAAAAATGTGTCTTTTTGTGTTTGTGTGGTACTGGGGATTGACCCCAGGAATGCTTTGCCTCTGAGCTAGATCCCCAGCCCTTTTAATTTTTTTAAATTTTGAGACAAGGTCTAAATTGTTTAGGGCCTCACTAGTTTGCTGAGGCTGGATTTGAACTTGTTTGTTTGTTTTTTTTGTTTGTTTTTTGGTACTGGGGATTGAACTCAGGGGTACTTGACCACTGAGCCACATCCCCACGTTGCTGAGACTGGCTTTGAACTGGTGATTCTCCTGTCTCAGCCTCCCAAAGTGCTGGGATTACAGGCTTGCACCACTGCACCAGCTGGATCTGAACTTGTGATCCTCCAGCCTCAGCCTCTCACTAGGATTACAAGTATGAGTCACCACGCCCAGCTAAGTTTTCAATTTTGGAGGGTACATACTTAAGAGAAGCATTTCTGTGTCATGTAGCAACTCTTATCTATTTTCATTTGTTTTATGGTGCTGAGGATTGAACCCAGAGAATCTCTGCCACTGACCTACATCCCCAATGTTTATTTTATTTTATTTTTTATTTTACCATTTTATTTTATTTTATTGTTTTATTTTATTTTATTTTATTTTAGTGGTACTGGGGATTGAACCCAGAACCACTCTACCACTGAGCTACAGCCCCAGCCCTTTCTATTTTATTTTGAGACAGATCTTGCTAAGCTGCTCAGGCTGGCCTCAAACTTGGCAATTCTCCTGCCTCAGCCTCCAGAATAGCTGATGCCACTGCACCAGGTTTGTCTTTAACTTTTTCAAAGAACTGTCAAGTTGTTTTCCATAGCAACTGTATCATTTTACATTCCCACTGGCAACGTTTCAGGGTTCCAATTTCTTTATAACCTCATCAACAGTTATTTTCTTCCCTTCTTTCTTTCCTTTTTTTAAAAGTTCTAGTCATTTTGGTCAGAGGTGGTATATCTTATGTGGTTTTGATTTGCATTTCTTTAATGACTAATGATGCTTCTTGGCCATTTATATATCATCTTTGAAGAAATGTCTATTCAAAACCTTTGCTCATTTAAAAAATAAGTTATTTGTAGCTTGGTGGTAGAGCACTTACCTACCATGTAAGACCATCAGTTCAATCTCCAACACCACAAAAAGTGAATCAATCAATCAATCAATTAATTAAAAATATGTTATTTTTCTATTGTCAAGTTGTAAGTTATATATTCTGGATACAAGTGCTTTATCAGATATGTGATTTGAAAATATTTTTCCCATTCTACAGAATTTACTTTTTGCTTTTTAGGACCAAAAGTAATTACTAAATACTGTAACTTGCTCTTTTTAATAGTGTATCATGGACATCTTTCAATTTCAAGAGAAAACTACCTCGATCCCCCCCTTACTTATCTTTTCTGCCCTCATTCTTTTTCCTGGCTACATTGCATTCCATCACAGTTGTACCACAGTTTGATCCGTCCTCTGCTGAGCTTTTTGAATAGTCTTCAGCTGGTGGCTGGTGAGACATGATGGTACAACTGCTCCACCACCCTGCTATTTGCTTTGGGATGATGTGAAAATGCAAGTAGGCACAGGAAATGTCTCTAGCCCGCTTACACTTCCTTTCTGAACCTATGCGGTTTCACAACCCCTAAGGCACCTCCTCTCACCCTCCTCCCACCCAGTGTCACCAGCCTGGCTCCTCTGTGAGAAAAGTTCCACTGCAAGAGGCCCCTGAGGCATTATCATTTCCCTCTTTCACCCTGTCTAGGTTGTCAGCAAATCCCAAGAGCCTTCGGAGACTAAGCCTGGGCCCACGGGTCCCTCCAACATGGGAAAGATGAAGGATTCCTGCATCACTGTAATGAGGCTGCTGCTGTCTGGGCCCTTTTTCTTTGGTAGGAAAGTGGGGAGGGGAGGGGGCGGATCATGTGTCTGTGACCAGGGAAACTGCAGGACTTTGTGGAACTGGAGTAAAGGAGGAGCTGCTCTAAGTTTAGGATTGGCCATAGGTAATGTGAGACCCAGGAATCCTAGGGGGTGAAAGGGGAAAAGAAAGAGAAAGAAAGTCAAAGCCCAAAGTATGAGCAAAGTGTGGAGACAAAGGCAGCAGAGCAAGAGTGGGGGAGAGTGCACCCTTAAAAAGGGCAGATGGTGGGCTGGGGTTGTGGCTCTGTGGTAGAGTGCTTGCCTCGCACATGTGAGACACTGGGTTTGATCCTCGGCACCACATTGAAAAAAATAAACAAAATAAAGATATTGTGTACATCTATAACTAAAAAAAATTTTTTTTTAAAAGGTCACATGGTTAATGAGTATGTAGGGCTAAAGTAAAAGGTAGAATTCAGTTGCTACATATGGTCTCAGGCAAATCCTTTCCCCTTTGCGGGACTTATTCCCTTCATCTGAATAAAGGTACTAGCATCCCTGACATCCCAGGATGCTGTCAACTCAATCTGATGCCCGTAAGGAAAACAGGGCGGGAAAGAATGGTTTGCTTTGCAGTTGATGCCAGGTTACCTGATATGGGAGATGGGCTGGGGGAATCTGAGAACATTTCAGAAAGAGACCCATCCCTGGTGGGGCGGGGGAGCTTGAGATGAGTGAGGAGGCAGCCTCACAGAGGTCAGCGGATGTTAAGTCCCTGAGGCTGGTCTTTTGAGTTCTTGAGTACCTGGGGCCCATGATCATGAGAGAAATGGGTGTGTGAGGAGGCACAGCCTGCCTTGGAAATCCCCGTCTTGGTTCCTGCCTAAGAGCCTAGCCACCCTGTACCTCGGGGCCCCGTTTGGCCTGCTCCTCTCTCACGGGCATCCACCTCCTCATTCTTCCTTCTCTGCTCTTAGACCAAAAGGGAAGTTGTGGCCTTCTCACGCCCTGGGAAGAGCAGCCAGAACTCTGGGTGGCAGGGGTTGCTGCTTTCCATTCCCCAGAGTCAAGGACTTTGAGGGAAAGTCTAAGAAAGTTTTCCAGTTCTGTCTGGATATAGGTGACCTGGAGAAGGTGGGCTGGGTTTTGGCAACTAGAAATGTGAGCGGTGGTCAATCAGTTCCTGGGCTCTTGGTGTATGGGTGGCATTGTGGGAGTCCGGGTCAGAAGCAACTGGCCCTCCTTGCCTCCCTTAGATCTGGCCTCAAGCTACAACTTGGACGTGCAGAATGTGCAGAACTTCTCCTTCCCACAAGCCGGGAGACACTTTGGGTACCGTGTCCTGCAGGTTGGAAATGGGTGAGCTGCACCCCCTGCCAAATCCTCACTGCCTGGCCCGGTACACAAGACCAGTTGCCCCTATGCCCACCAAGGGACTGCCCCCGCCTCTAGGGACACTTCACCTACCTCCTGCCAGCCAGTCAGTGAAACAGGGCAGGTCTCCTGTCTGGAGGAATGTCAGTAGGAATTCCCTGGAGACAGGAGCAAGGCTATCAAATAGTGGGATGGGGACAGTCGTTAGGTTCTACCTAAATGCCTAACAGGGGAAACATTATAGCCCTTAAAACACTTTGCATCACATCCTGGGCTTTTGACTCTCCCTGACTACACAGTGAACTCCTTGATGGCACAGATTTTGTCCCTTCCCCCTTCCTAGTACATTAGGTAAGCCATTAATGAATTTTTAATGGATGGCTGAATGAGTGAACTCATAATATGACACTCTAGGAGATCATTCTCTGGGCCTCAAGTTTTCTAGACTGCAAATGGAAAGGATCCTTGATATTTTAACATTCAGTCATGTGGAATTATTTCTCTGGGATTCAGGAGGGAAGAGGTGGGGACTGAGCAGTCTCCTCGAAGGGGAGTGGCTTCATTGCTTTGAGATACTTGTGGGATCTAATCCTGCTTAATAGGCAGGAGTGGGTGGGTAAAGACCTGGGCAGCTCCATCTCACAGATCAGATTTCTCACCAGGGTTATTGTGGGAGCTCCAGGTGAGGGGAACAGCTCAGGAAGCCTCTATCAGTGCCAGCCGGGCACTGGAAACTGCCTGCCAATCAGCCTCAGAGGTGAGTAGCTGGTAAGGGAGCAGGGAAGAATGGGATCTTAGGGAAATTGAGGCTGGCCCCAAAATATCTGGATTGCCCGAGTTCCTCCAGACCAACTTTCTGATGCCTACAGGTTCCAACTATACTTCCAAGTACTTGGGAATGACTTTGGTGACAGATCCCTCAGGTGGAAGACTTTTGGTAAGAATTTTGTATAGTGGTGATCTCAGAACCTAGAAAGCTCAATGTTAGTAAAGATACATTGAAAAGAGGGAAAAGAAAATGGATAAAAAATTCCATAAAAGGTTAAAGGCATCAGAGACATTCAGATTCTATTGGTGTTTATTGAGAACCAGTTATGAACCAGTTATTTTCAAGAACCTACTTACTTCAGTTATTTTAACAAAGATGAAATATCTATGCCTATTGATATATAATATGACCTTTACTGGTATGCCTACTTTTAATGTTTTAGTAGTTTCATGTATCTCAGTTGCTTATTAGAAATATATGAGCTGGGCTCATCTGTAACCCTAGTGGCTCTGGAGGCTGAGGCAGGAAGATTGCAAGTTCAAAGCCAGCCTCTGCAATTAAGCGAGGCCCTAAGCAACTCAGTGAGACCCTGTCTCTAAATACAATACAAAAAAGGAGTGGGGATGTGGCTCAGTGGTTGAGTGCTCCTGGGTTCAATTCCTGGTACCAGACAAACAAACAAATAAATAAATAAATAGGAGGGAGCTAAAGTTTTTAAAAAAGTAATTTTAAAAGAACACATTAAATATGTATGCCATATGTTAGAAATTGTATAGTGTTATACAAATGCCTAAAGTTGGGAGGTACTCCTTCATTTCTTTTAACCCTCAAGATTTTAGGATGAGATGAGGATCAGTATATACATTTTTTATGTGAGAAAATAGGACACAAATAATTAAGACACTTAACCAAGATCACATGGCTGCAAAGTAGTAGAGCCAAGATCAATCAAATTCTCAACTGATTTCAATTCCATTGTTCTTTCCAGTTTTTCCCAGCCAGCATCCTTCTGACATGGCTGTGTGAGAGCTAGATGAACCAGTGAAACACTGATCCATTTTTGAGCTGTAGCTAGTTTACTTAGCTGCTATTATGTATCAAGCATTATGCTAGGTTCTGAAGGGGAAAAGAAAGTGAATAGAAAGTTGACCTTGATTCCTGATACAAACCCTGTCTAGAAATGTCAGTCTGGCAAGAAAGATAGTCATAAAAGAAAGAGGCAGTGTTATACATTCCAGGAATAATGAGTTTGCGATTTGGGCTTACTTAGAATGTGTGATTGGGCATTGGCCTGGAAATGTGCCCAACTGTAAACAGTATGAAGGCCAAACTAAGGCATTTGGACTTTATTTCATAGGTGGTGAGTATCCACTGGCATAAAGTATTAGTCATAGTGATGGACAGATGGATATGAGAGATCTTTTTTTAAAATTTTTACACACAATAACTTTATTTTATTTATTTATTTTTATGTGGTGCTGAGGATCAAACCCAGTGCCTCACACATGCTAGGCAAATGCTCTACCACTGAGCTACAATCCCAGCTCCGATATGAGAGATCTTGCAGAGAGGGAATTACTTTTCTTTGGAGTAATGATTTGGGTGTAGGGAGTGAGAGGGGGGACAGGATTCTGAAGGCTCTTCTTCATTTGCTGATGATACCTAAAAGACACATAGCAAGAGGAAGCCCCAAACCTTTTGCTTTTATTTCCTTCAGGCCTGTGACCCTGGATTGTCTCGGACATGTGACCAGAATACCTATCTGAGTGGCTTATGCTACCTCTTTCCTCAGAATCTGGGGGAACCTGTGCTGCAAGGGCATCCTGGTTATCAGGGTAAAGGAACTGGGGACCCAGTGGGTAAAAATATCTGTAAGTGGCTGCTCCTCCATGGGAAGCAGCATGGGTGGCCCAAATGCTGGCAACACTTCAACAGGCCCCTTTGCCTCTGGCCTCTGCAGAATGTATAAAAGGCAATGTAGACCTGGTATTCCTATTTGATGGCTCAGGGAGCTTGCATAAAGATGAATTTCAGAAAATTGTGGATTTCATGAAGGATGTGATGAAGAAACTCAGCAATACTTCCTACCAGGTAAATATGCTGGTTAGAATTCTTTATTACACCCTGCACTTTGGGAGGCTGAGACAGGAGAATTGAGAACCAGCCTCAGCAACGGGGAGGCGCTAAGCAACTCAGTGAGACCCTGTCTCTACATAAAACACAAAACAGGGCTGGGGATGTGGCTCAGTGGTCAAGTACCCCTGAGTTCAGTCCCCAATACCAAAAAAAAAAAAAAAGAATTCTTGATCACAGGCAGTGGATGCCTACCTGAACCAGCTTAAGTCACTGAAGGAAATTTGGTATGAGTGCTCTCTTCATAACCTATTGGGCATGGCTATAACTAGACCTCTGGAAGGGACAAGAACCAAGGAGTAGAAAGCATCAAATTTTCTGTTTAATTTTCATTCATGTTTCGCTTTGTGTTCTAGCTTCCCTCTTTTCTTTCTTGCTCTCTCCGTAAATTAACTTCTTTGGATCACATGGGCCACATGGGCCTGTGGAAAGCTCCCAAGTCACATGTTAAAGTTCCTCTCAACCAACTCCTCACTGTCCTAAAGTCAGTCCAGTGACCATAAGTTTTAGTGAACTTTTGGGAAAGTTTATTTGGGGCTCACAGTTTCAGAGGCCTCCATCCATAGATGGCTAACTCCATTCCTCAGGGTCTGAGATGAGGCATAACACCATGGTGGAACCGTGTTGTGGAGAAAAGCAGCTCAGGACATAGCACCCAGGAAGCAGAGAAAGAACTCTGATCACCAAGGACAAAATATAAACCCCAAAGGCACACTCCCAGGGGCTGACCTCCAGCCACACCCTACCTGCCTATAGTTACCACTCAGTTAGTTAATCCCTATCAGGGGATTAATTCACTGATTGGGTTAAGGCTCTGATGATCCAACATTTTACCTCTGAAATTTATTGCATTGTTTCACACATGAGCTTTTGGGGACACTTCACATCCAAATCATTACACTATCCCTAATCAGTGCATCCACTTTAGCAGGGTCACTCCACAGAAATATGGCTACAAGGAACCATCCTCCTGGTGAGGTAGTCAGGTCCAAGAACAAGAGCTCAGCAGACAACACTGCAGAAGAAAGCAGAAGTTCATTTTATTTTATTTCTACATTTATTTACATATTGCTTCATTGCTAAAGAAGCAGAGGTGCAGAGTTGGGTTACCTAGGTCTTGCATACGAAGTAGAGACTAAGCTGGGCGCGGTGGCATACGCCTGTAATCCCAGCGCTTTGGGAGGCTGAGACGGGAGAATCACGAGTTCAAAGCCAGCCTCAGCAAAAGCGAGGCGCTAAGCAACTCAGTGAGACTCTGTATTTACGTAAAACACAAAATAGGGCTGGGGTGGCTCAGTGGTCGAGTGCCCCCCAGTTCAATCTCTGGTGCTTAAAAAAAAAAAAAACTAGAAGAGACAATTGGGAAGGGATACATAACTACATATCATTTCTTCCTTCCTTTCCTAGTTTGCTGCTGTTCAGTTTTCCACGAATTACAGAACAGAATTTGGTTTCTTGAAATATGTGAAACTAAAGGACCCTGATGTTTTATTACACAAGGTGGAACACATGGGCGGGTTGACCAACACCTTTGGTGCCATCCAATATGTCACGTGAGTTTCTTTTTTTTTTTTCTTTTTTTTTTTTTTTAATTTTTTTTAGTTGTAGATGGACACAATATCTTTATTTATTTTTATGTGGTGCTGAGGATCGAACCCAGTGCCTCATGCATGCGAGGCAAGCGCTCTACCACTGAGCCACGACCCCAGCCCACGTGAGTTTCTTTTTGAGGGGAGAACATGTCCATTGATCTGTTTTGTGTGAGCAACCTTCTTCCAGTTGCAAGGTGTGGGAACCCAATAGATAAGTACAGGAAGGGACAGTTTATCATAGGGATTCAAGTGGAACAACTTTAGTCCTGTTTCTTTAAATATATATATACACACACATATGTATATATTTTAGTTATAGATGGACACAAAATACCTTTATTTTATTTATTTATTTTATGTGGTGCTGAGGATCAAACCTGGTGCCTCTACCACTGAGCTACAGCCCCAGCCCTAGTCCTGTCTAGTCTTTGGTTATAAGTAACAGTAATCCACTCCATACTTACTAAATCCAAAGAAAAATTCTTGAGAGGATACAGGGACAAGAAGTATTTCTAGATCTCATGAGGGACTCAAATCAGGACTTGGAAAATAATGATGAAACACAAGCAGCCACAAAGCGACACATCTTAGATGAGGATCAGCTTTGGAAATCAACATATGAACAAAAGTCTCAAATAGTCAAAAGAATCCTTGAAGAATTCCTTGAATTATTTATAAAATTTGATATACTCAAGTCCTACATTAGAAACTACTATATCTGCTAGGGATGTAGCTCAGGGTAAAGCACTGGCTTAGGGTTTAATCCCCAATACTACCAAAGGAAAAAGAAAAAAAGAAAAAGAAAAGAAAAGAAAAAGAAAGAGGGGAGGGGGAGAGAGAAAGAAAAAAAAGAAAAGAAATTACCATATCTGGGCTGGGGATATAACTCAGTTTATAGAGTGCTTGCCTCACATGCACAAGATCCTGGGCTCAATCCCAAGTACCACAAAAAAAAAAAAAAAAAAAAAAAAGAAAAGAAAAGAAAGAAAGAGAAATTACTATACCCTGCCCAGGCGAGATGGCGCATACCTGTAATCCCAGCTATTGGAGAGAGTAAAGCAACAAGAGGATCTCAAGTTCAAAGCCAGCCTTGGCGACTTAGCAAGACCCTGTCTCAAAATAAAATGACTAGGTGTATTATTCAGTGGTAGAGTGCTTGCCTATCATATGCAAGGCCCTGGGCTCAATCCCCACTACTGAAAAATGAAAAGAAAAAAACAAATTACCATATCCTGATTTCCTGAATCCAAAGCAGAGATTCTCTACTCAGTTATGACCCAGAACTCCTTTATAGTAGTGTGCCAAAGCAGATGGCACAAACGTGAATGCTGGAGCCCTGCCTCTGCAGGAAATTGTCTTAGAAAGTTTCTCTCTAAATTCTTAGAGAAAGAGATCACCATACAATGAGTAGACCTTCTTAAAGGGTCAATTGTGGAAGTAAAAAGAGAGTCATGGAAATGTTTGTCATAAACACATTTTTTTTTTGTTGTTGTACTGGGGATTGAACCTAGGGGTGTTCAGCCACTGAGCTACATATTCAGCCCTTTTTATATATTTTATTTTGAAACAGGGTCTCACTAAGTTGCTTCGGGCCTCACTAAGTTGCTGAGGCTGGCCTCAAATTTGCAATCCTCCTGCCTCAGCCTCCCAAGCTTCTGGTATTAGAGCCGTGCACCATCATACCCCACCTGTCATAAACACTTTTGTATCATTTAAATCTCACCCCTTTGTGCCAGGCAGTGTTCTATCAGGAATCTGCCCACTCTCTGGAAAGGGCCAGATAGTAAATATATTGAGCATTTTTGGCTACCTATGGCTTCTGTTGCATTTTCTGCTTTGCTTGATTTATAATTCTTTAAAAATATATAAACCATTTTTTACCTTGTAGAACATACACAACAAAGTACAGGATGGATTTGGACCACAGTTTATGGTTTGCTGTGTTCTAAATCCTGGGAATATAGCAGTGAATGAAAACAGAGAAAAATCCCTAACTCTCTTACAGCTACCATTTTATTAGGGGAGAGAAATGTAACAAATAGGATAAATAAGCAAAATAGATAATACAGTAGAAGATGTAAGTTATTCAAGGAAAAATAAAGCAATATTCTATAGGCTTATCAAGGAGGGTTACTTCTGAGCAGAGACTTGGTGGAAGAGAAGAAGTGGGCCATGTGGGCACCTGGGGGACTACCATTCCAGAAAGAGGGAATAACAAGGCCCTGAGATGTCAACAAACTTTGTGTTACTCAGTTCTCAGTCACTGAAACTGTGACAAATACCGGAGATAATTAACTTACAAAAGGAAAAGTTCACCAGTCGAGGTGGTTCACTCCTGTAGTCCCAGCAGCTCAGGAGGCTGAGGCAGAAGGATCACAAGTTCAAAGCCGGCCTCAGCAATATAGAAAGGGCTTAAGCAATTTAGTGAGACCTTGTCTCAAAATAAAAAAATAAAAAGGGGCTGGGGATGTGACTCAGTGGTTAAGTGACCCTGGGTTCAATCCCTGGTACAAAAAAAATTAAAAATCTTTCTGGCTGTAGGGCTGATAATAGAATGTAGAGGGGACCATGGGGCTGGGGTTGTGGCTCAGTGTTAGAGCGCTTGCCTAGCATGTGTGAGGCACTAGGTTCAATCCTCAGCACCACATAAAAATAAATAAATAGTTGTTCATCTACAACTAAAAAAAAAAATGTAGAGGGGACCCGGGTAGAAGAAGAGAGGCCAGGAGCCAGGAAAGAGCCTACTGAAAAATCCAGATAAGGGACCATGGTGATTTGAACCAGGTGGAAATCCATGAACAGGACCCATGACAGGGCCATGTCCATGTGGATGAAAGATAAAGAAACATTTTTGCATCCAAGATAGAACCAGAAGTCTTGAAGCAGGCATCCTCAGTCCAGATGGTTCACAAAGAGCTGCTGTGAAGCAAGAGCCGTGCGCAAGGTGACTTGCTGAGAAGGAAGCTGTGGACATGGCAGAACTTTGAACTTTGCCAAATATACAGTTCTTTCTTTCTTTTTTAATGTTCTGGGGATTGAACCCAGAGATATGTTACTACTGAGCTACATCCCCAGCCCTTTTTGTTTTTCATTTTAAGACAGAGTCTTGATAAATTGCTTAGGTTCCTGCTAAGTTGCTGAGGCTGGCTTTGAATTTGTGATCCTCCTGCCCCAGCCTCCTGAGCTGCTGGGATTACAGGAATGTGCCTCTGTGCCGGGCTCCATTCTTCCTTTTAATTTTTTTTAAGTTGTCAATGGACTTTATTTTATTTATTATATGTGGTGCTGAGGATCAAACCCAGTGCCTCACACATGCTAGGCAAGTGCTCTACCACTGAGCCCCAGCCCCAGCCCCCCCGCCGTTCTGTCTTTCATCTCACACACATTGAGCATCTACACCATTCCAGGAGCTATAGATATAGCAGTGGATGGAATATGGTCCTTTCCTTGAATATTGAGGGTGCAGGGGGAAAACTGACACAGAAACAGGTCACTACATTCACTAAGTTATCTGCTATGGTAGAACTTTCTAGATAGCCTGGGAGTGGAAAGGAAAGAAGGCAGAGGAGCTGCTTGCTGTGTGAGCTTGCTCCATGGAAGTGACTTCCCAATTTTATTTGACTGTGCAGCTCTTTTGTCCCGTGGGATCTCACCTAGATCAACATCTCTTGCTGCTGAAAGGGTTGTTGCTATGTGGTTGAAATGGAGGGTGGAAAGCCCTGAGTCACCCTGCACAAAACTTCTCCTTTATTGCCTGTGGACTCTGGGACACCCACCAGAATAGAACTGCGTAAAGATCACTGGTCCAGAGAGAAAGGGGGGCAGGAAGGGTGAGGTCAAAGCTCAGAAGAGAATGTTGAAGGCTTGGGTACCTGCCTGGGAGATTGAAGAAGGGCTTTTGCATGATTGGTAGGGCAGTGATTTAATGAGGAGAAGGGTGGGGAGACCTCAGGCTCTAGTTCGTGAGGAGTCTCTAACATCCCCTTCTCCTGGACACAGGACACAGGTGTTCCAGAAAGAGAAGGGGGCCCGGCCAGATGCCACCAAAGTGCTTATCATCATCACCGACGGGGAGGCTACTGACCCTGACAACACTAACATGGCTAAAGACATCATCCGCTATGTCATTGGGGTATGGGTCTTAGGCACCAGCTGTTTCTTACCTCTCCCTTTTCCTTTCCTACTCCTGACACCCCATTCCTTTTCTCCCTGGGGCCAAAGTCTTGGTCTGAGGTTTAGGGATGTCAGCTCTTCACTCTACATTCCCTTGCAGATTGGAAGGCACTTCCAAACCAAGAAAAGTCAGGAGACCCTCCACAAATTTGCCTCAAAACCCACAGAGCAGTTTGTAAAGATTCTGGACACGTTTGAGAAGCTCAGAGATCTATTCACTGAGCTGCAAAAGAAGATCTATGACATCGAGGGTGAGTGATAGTCCTGGGGGGAGACTCTGGGAGGTTGTATTCAAGAACTCTCCAGGACGTTAGATAAGAGACACACTGAACAATAGTGAGCGCTGGGTATCCCACACTGTGCTGAGAGTTCTCCTAAACAAACAAGCAAGCAACAGCCTCAAGAAGGAATTTAGGAGAGGGCAATTTAGGAGCAGGCTCTGATATTTATCTCTGAAATTCCATCTTCTTCTTGGAGCTCAGCTTGATCCAAAATGGAGCCCAAATTTGACCTATATCTGGGGTTGTCTGAACCCTGAAGGATTTCTGTCTAATTTCTTTCTCCTCTTGGTCAACTCTTTCATTTTCATTTTTTTAAAATTTATTTTTAAAACAAAAGAATGCATTTCAAGTCATAGTATACATATGGAGCGCAATTTTCCATTTCTTTGGTTGTAAACAAGATAGAATCACACCATTTGTGTCTTCATACATGTACCTAGGGTAGTGATGGCCATCTCATTCCACCATTTTTGCTACTCCCATTCTCCTCCCCTCCCCCACCTCTTCCCTGCCCCATCCAAAGTGCCTCTGTTTCTCCCATGCTCCTCACCCCTACCCCCATTAGGGATCTGCATTCACTAATCAGAGAAAACATTGGCCTTTGGTTTTTGGGGATTGGCTTACTTCACTTAGCATGATGTTCTCTAGCTCCATCCATTTACCTGCAAATGCCATAATTTTATTCTCTTTTATTGCTGAGTAATATTCCATTGTGTATATATACCACAGTTTCTTTATCCAGTTATCTGTTGAAGGGCATCCACAGTTTAACAATTGTGAATTGTGCTGCTATAAACATTGAAGTGGCTAAGGAATCTCCATACTGCTCCAGATTGGTTGCACCAATTTGCAGTCCCAATGTTTGAGTGTGCCTTTCCCCCAACATCCTTTATTGTTGGTTGTATTCTTGATAACTGCCATTCTGACTGAAATGAAATGAAATCTTAGAGTAGTTTTGATTTGCATTTCTCTACTTGCTAGAGATGGTAAATATTTCTTCATATATTTGTTAATCAATTGTACATCTTCTTCTGAGAAGTTTCTATTCAGCTCCTTAGCCCATTTATTGATTGGGTTGTTTGGGTTTTTTTTTTTTGGTGTTAAGTTTTTTGAGTTCTTTATATATCCTGGAGATTAGTGCTCTGATGTGCATATGGCAAAAATTTGCTCCCAGAATGTAGGTTTTCTGTTCACCTCATTGATTGTTTCTTTTGCTGAGAAGAAGTTTTTTATGTTTAAAACTCTAGAAAAACTAGGGACAGTAGGAACATACCTCAACATTGTAAAAGCAAACTATGCTAAACCCAAGGTCAACATCATCCTAAATGGAGAAAAATTGGAAGCATTCCTTCTAAAAACTGGAACATGACAAGGATGCCCTCTTTCACCACTTTTATTCAACATAGTCCTTGAAACTCTAGCCAGAGCAATCAGACAGATGAAAAAAATTAAAGGGATATAAATAGGGAAAGAAGAACTCAAACTATCATTATTTGCAGGTGACATATTATACTTAGCGGATCCAAAAAATTTCACCAGAAAATTTCTAGAATTAATAAATGAATTCAGCAAAATCGCAGGATATAAAATCAACACTCATAAATCAAATGCATTTCTTTACATCAGTGAAGAATCCTCTGAAAGAGAAATCAGGAAAAATAAACGATTCACAATAGCCTCATACTTGGGAATCAATCTAACAAGAGAGATGAAAGACCTCTACAATGAAAACTACAGAACACCGAAGAAAGAAATTGAAGAAGACCTTAGAAGATGGAAAGATCTTCCATGCTCTTGGATAGGCAGAATCAATATTGTCAAAATGGCCATACTACCCAAAGCACTATACAGATTCAATGTGATCCCAATTAAAATCCCAACATCATTCCCTATAGAAGTAGAAAAGTCAATCATGAAACTTATTTGGAAAAATAAGAGACCCAGAATAGCCATAGCAATCCTTAGTAAGAAGAGTGAAGCAAGAGGCATCACAATACCAGACCTTAAACTATACTACAAAGCTATAGTAACAAAAACGGCATGGCATTAGCACCAAAATAGACATGTAGACCAACGGTTCAGAATAGAAGACACAGAGACTAACCCATATAAATACAGTTATCTCATATTAGACAAAGGTGCCAATAACATACACTGGAGAAAAGATGGCCTCTTCAACAAATGGTGCTGGGAAAACTGGAAATCCATATACAGTAAAATGAAACTAAACCCCTTTCTCTCACCATGCAGAAAAATCAACCCAAAGTGGATCAAGGACCTAGGAATTAGACCAGAGACATTGCACCTAACAGAGGAAAAAGTAGGCCCAAACCTTCATCATGTCAGATTAGGCCCCGACTTCCTTAACAAGACTCTTAAAATGCAAGAAATAAAATCAAAAATCATTTTTATTTATCGTAGGCTCCACCTTACTTACAATGAGCAAGTTAAAGTGGGATGTGGTGGCACACACCTATAATCCCAGTGGCTCAGGAGGCTGAGGCAGGAGGATCACAAGTTCAAGGCCAGCATCAGCTATTTAGCAAAGCACTGAGTATATTAGCAAGATCTTGTCTCAAAATGAAAAAAAAAAAAAGTGCTAGGGATGTATCTCAGTAGTTAAGCATCTCTGGGTTCAATCCCTGGTACCAAAAGAAAGAAAGAAGGATGAATAAGCTAGCAGAAACAAAGTGTGAGGAGCCCACAGATGCTCTTCCTTGGTCTGGAATAAAAGAAAGTTCTTATTGCAGTCACCAGATGGAGGACTGGTCATCAGACAGCATTACCTCAGGAAGCCCACTCTGCTGCAAGATTTGTGGTTTCAAAGGGGAAGTCCCCCAGGCCAGGACACAGCCTTGGTGTTCTGCTCACTTGAAGATGCAATATGGCGTCCAGAACGGAGCTGGGCAGATTTTTTTTTTTTTTTAATAGCTTTATTTTATTTTTATGTGGTGCTGAGGATCGAACCCAGTGCCTCCCGCGTGCTGGGCGAACACGCTACCACTGTGCCATAACCCCAGCCCTGGGCAGATTTGATCAAGAATTCACTCTGCCTAAAGCTGGGAGCTGTCACAGCTGTAATCCCAGCAACTCGGGAGGCTGAGACAGGAGAATCGTGAGTTCAAAGCCAGCCTCAGCAACAGGGAGGAGCTACACAACTCAGTGAGACCCTGTCTCTACATAAAACACAAAATAGGGCTGGGGATGTGGTTCAGTGGTTGAGTGTCCCTGAGTTCAATCCCCGGTACCAAAAGAGAAGAAAAGAGAAGAATTCTACCTCTTACCTGCTGTGTGACCTCAGTCAGGATACTTTCCTCGCTGAGGCTTGTTGTTCTTTGTTAAATGGGGATAATGCCAGTCTTACAGTGCTGTCAGGTTTAGCTGCTGTACTGTTCCCTCAGGCTGCTACAATGAAATACCAAAGACCAGGTGGTTTAACGCAACAGAAATTTATTGTCTCAGCATTCTGGAGGCTTGAAGTCCAGGAGAGCAGGGTGATGCTCTTTCTGATGTTCTAGAAGAGAGTCCTTCCTTAGCAATTTTACCTCTGGTGTCGGCCTGCAATCCTTGGCATTCTTCCATTGTAGGTACATCATTCCAGTCACTTGGCCACCTCCCCTTGTGTCTCTTCATGTCATCTCTCATCTGTCCACATGTGTCTCTCTATCCCCATTTCTTTTTTTTTTTTTAATTTTTTTTTTTTTTAGTTGTAGATGGACACAATGTCTTTATTTTATTGCTTTGTATGTGGTGCTGAGGATCGAACCCAGGGCCTCATGCATGCAAGGCAAGCGCTGTACCACTGAGCTGCAATCCCAGCCCCTCCCCATTTCTTTTTTAATAAGAACACCAGTCATATTGGATTAGGGCCACCCTAATGGCCTCATTTTAACTTGATGACATCTATGAAGACCATATTTCCAAATCAGCTCACATCCTGAGGTACTGGGAATTAGGATGTCAACATATTTTTTTGGAGGACATAATTCAACCCTTAATCTCAGTTTAGTAATGTACTCAGTACCTTGTGGGCTCTCCATAGATCGTAGCTCCATCATCATTATTATTATTATTATTATTATTATTATTATTTTGTGCTGGGATTGAACCCAGGGGCACTTAACCATTGAGGCACATTCACAGCCCTTTTCATTTTTTATTTTGAGACAGGGTCTAAGTAAGTTCCTTAAGGCCTCACTAACTAGCTGAGGCTGGTCTTGAACTTGGAATCCTCCTGCCTCAGCCTCTTGGGTCTCTGGGATTACAGGCACATACCCCAGCTTCCATCTCCATATTTGTTCTTGTGCATTATAAGTCATAGCTCATTGCTAGCTGTCATCCTCTATCTCGACCTGCCCCTGCTCATCCTCCTGCTCTGAGTTTAGATGTCACTTCCTCTTCCTCCTATTAGATGTCACACGTTTGGGTTAGGTGCTGCGTGCTACTGTAACTGCTGTATGTTCCCCGTCATGACGCCTGCAACACATATTGGCTTCTAGTTTGTCTGTTGATTTCTGTCTTCCACACTGCACTCTGAGGTACTTGTCCTGGCAGGTGCTGTGTCTGCTTTTTCACCACTGATATCCCTGGCACCAGATACTTAGTTTTGCTAATTACTTATTCAATAAATGAACACATTATCATAATGTTTGCCATGTTTCTTGAAAATTTACATGAATTTGTAAATATTTGTCTACAATATTTAACTTATGTCAGCATCATTGTAAGGCTGGTGTTCTTATTTCTATTTCATCGATTCATGCTTGCAACAATTATATACCAGACTGTGATTAAGATACCCAAGGATATTTGAAAAGTAGAATTCATATTCACATTGGATAAAGGAAGAAAATGAACAAATGAACAAATGATACGGGTAAAGGATGTGATAGGTGCTAGATAAAGGATGATTAAACCAATGAGAGAAGCTGGGTGTGGTGGTGCATGCCTGTAATCCAAGTGGCTTGGGAGGCTGAGGCAGGAAGGTCACAAGTTCCAGGCCAGCTTCAGCAATTTAGCAAGTCCCCAAGCAACTTAGGGAAACTCAATCTCAAAATAAAAAATAAATAAGGGCTGGGGGTGCAGCTCAGTGGTAAAGTGCCCCTGGGTTTAATTCCAGTACCGCCAAAAAAAAAAAAAAAAAAAAGCAATGAGATAGACTTAATGTATGGGAAGCTGGGCTGGGGTATAGCTCCATGGTAGAGCACTTGCCATTTTGGATTGGATTTTTGGAGGAAGGCCTGTTCAAGATGATTTTATTTATTTATTACAGGCATGCACCACCACATCCAGCAGCTGTTGCATCATCTAGGCAAAAGATGAAGGCTTGGGCCAGGCTCAGTGATGCATGCCTGTAATCCCAGCAGCTCAGGAAGCTGAGGCAGGAGGATCACAAGTTCAAAGCCAGCCTCAGGAACCAGGAGATGCTAAACAATTCAGGGAGACCCTGTCTCTAAATAAAATACAAAATAGGACTGGGGATGTGGCTCAGGGGTCGAGTGCCCCTGAGTTCAATCCCCAGTACCAAAAGAAAAATAAAAAGATGGGTTGGATCCATGTGTTGGCAGTATAGACCTTTCAGAGGAGGGGAGGTGTTATCTTGAGGTAGAACCATCATGATTTGGTAATTCTTAGAGATGAGACAGGGGAAAGGGAAGAATCAGAGTTGGTTCCTGTTTTCTTAGCATGATTCCTTAGGGGGCTGGAGGTACACATCATTAACTTGGAGAAGCCTGAGTAGGAGCAAATCAAGAGGTGGCTTTATCCAGGGGCAGTAGATCTGTGATCCCAGCTACTCAGGAGCATGAAACAGAAGGATTGCAAATTCAAGGCCAGCCTGAGCAACTTAGCAAGATCTTTACTCAAAATAAAAAATGAAAAGGGCTGGGGATGTGGCCAGGGGTAGAGCTCCGCTGGGTTCAATCCTTACTACCACAAAAAAAGAAATTAATAATCAAGAAAATAATTTTTAAAAATAGGCTGGGCATGGTGGCACACACCTGTGATCCCAGTGACTCCAGAGGCAGGAAGATGGCAAATTTGAGACCAACTTCTGCCACTTAGCGAGACCTTGTCTCAAAAAAAACAAAACAAAACAAAAAAAAAAAACCCAGCTTGGAATATAGCTCAATGGTAAAGTGTCCCTGGGTTCAATACCCAGTATCAATAAAATAAATACATAAATAGATAAATAAATAATAAATAAATAAATAAATAAATCTTTTTAAAGGGGCTGTACCTTAGCCACGCTAGGGTGGAGTCACTGGGCTCCTGGGGTTGTATAGATAGAGCTGACTCAGAGCATCAGGCCACTGCCTAATCTGTCCCACTCTAATGGTTATGCTGTCTACTTTGCACCAAGGTAAATGCTGGGCTTCCTCCAAATCCTCCCAAGAGTATCCCTGCTTTTACTGCTCTTTGGATCTCAGCCTGATCTCCCCTACTTTGTCCTTCAGGCACAAACAAACAGGACCTGACATCCTTCAAAATGGAGCTGTCCTCCAGTGGGATCAGCGCAGACCTCAGCAAGGTGCTTAGTGGCCCGAAGCGATGAGCAGAGGGATGTTGTGGGGAAGTAGCTGGTTCAAGAAGGGTCCTGACACGATCCCCTCCTTTCCTGGGCAGGGCCATGCAGTTGTAGGAGCTGTTGGGGCCATGGATTGGGCTGGAGGCTTTCTTGACCTAAAGGCTGACTTGCAGGATGACACATTTGTTGGAAATGAACCATTGACACCAGAAGTGAGAGCAGGATATTTGGGTGAGTATTTCTCTTTTTGTGATGGGTCCTTCTGTTTGAGGTGCCAAGAGTAGCTCAGATTGGCTTTCTAAATAATAATAAAATCAGTTAAGCAACCAGCATGAACAAACTCAGAGTTTAAGTATGATTACAACAGTCTTGATTTTTCTCTTAACCTCTCACTTGTGTTTTTTGTTTTTTAAATTTTCTTGATTTTCTGATGCTTTGACTTCTTGGGGCCTGGCTAATCCTGGAGAGACTACCCTTCCCAGGGCTGGCTAATTTCTAGAGCTAGTGAACTGTTGCCTGTGAACATGACTTTCATATGCATAACAACCATCCACGGCCCGGAGCACCAATCACTTATTTTATCCAACTCACACACCAAGCCAAGACTTTCCCTGCTCTAAATGGCCTCATGGACAGGTACCAGACCACTAGAAACTACAACCCTGAGCCTACCAAAATTCTTCAATCTGCCCAACCCTAAACTTACTAAAACTTTCCTATCCTACTTCCCCATCCTTCCCACAAGAACCATCATCTTGTTCCTTCTGCCTCCTCATTGACCTGGTGCTTCCCCACTGGCTCTTTTGTGGTGAGCAGCACCTCCTGCTTCTGGGGAAACAAATAGGAAACTTCATTCAATGTCAGTGAATCTCTGTCATCATTCAGTCGTACCTAAACATTAAATCCCAGGTCCATTAAAAAAATGCCTTATTAGTAGGAGAATTACTTGATCCTTTACGAGGCTGCTGCTTCTTTATTTGTTGAAGAACTCTGGGGTTTTACTCCGTTTCAGGGTTCTTTTGATGCTAAACATAGGCGAAATGAGTCTGGTCAATCCATAATTGCTGTTGCTTCTCTCTGCCACATGGTGTCGCTGTTAAAGTTTCGTCCTGCACAGCTCTGTAGGAAAGGCCACCTGAGTGATGCCGTTCTCAGACTACTTGTCCTTGGGCTCTGAGGTTACAGCTTTTTTGGTTTGCTTCATATAGTCATAGTCTCCCAAGATATGAACTGACTCCAAGAGCCTGGGATAGGACTGCTTCCAAGTTTGACCTTTTCATGGATCTAGAACCACATTCTTCCACACTCCCTCATCTATGACCACTGGTTAGGAGTGGATCCATCCTTGTTAAACTCTCAGAACACAAATTTCTTATTAAGTTTTTCTCAGAAAAACTGGTGCTATTCCAGTGGGTTTTTTTTCTTTTTTTTTAAATTTTCTTATTTTTTTAGTTGTAGGTGGACAGAATATCTTTATTTTATTTTTATGTGGTGCTGAGGATCGAACCCAGTGCCTCACGCGTGCTAGGCGAGCACGCTACCACTGCGCCACAATCCCAGCCCCAGTGGTTTTTTTCTTTCCTTTTTTTTTGGATGGTCTTTACTGAGCAAATATGTTCTAAATGTTTTACATGTGTTAACATATTTTATATCATTCCATCTTCACAATAACATAATGAGAATGAATTAAGTAAGTTTTTATTTTGGAGTCCTTTTGTTTGTTTCTTGTGGTGTTGGGGATTGAAATTAGGGAGAAACACACACACACAGAGCTACATACCAAGGCCAAAAAAGTATTTATATTATCCTTGTTTTAGAGATGAAGAAATAGAGTCAAAAGAGTTTAAATAATTTGCTCAGGGTCACATTACTAGTAGGGGAGCCCAAGTAGAGTGTTCTATAAACCATTACACTTATATTACTGCCTTCATAGGGATTTCTTGTTTTTCAGTATACTGTAAAACCCTTGGCAATTTTGCTCACTAAAGAAGAGGCAGTCACATTGTGCACAGTGATGCACTCCTGTGATTCCAGGGACTTGGGAGTCTGAGGCAAGAAGATCGCAAGTTCAAGGCCAGCCTCTGCAATTTAGCAAGATCCTGTCTCAAAAACAAGGTTTTAAAAATGAGCGGGAGAGCCAGGCATTGTGGCACACACCTGTAATCCCAGTGGCTTGGTAGGTTGAGGCAGGAGGATTGCAAGTTCAAAGCTAGCCTCAGGAACTGGGAGGCACTAAGCAACTCAGTGAGACCCTGTCTCTAAATAAAATACAAAATAGGGCTGGAGATGTGGCTCAGTGGTTGAGTGTCTCTGAGTTCAACCTTCAATGCCCAGTACCCAAAAAAGGTGGGGGAGAGCTGGAGATGTAACTCAGAGGTAGAATGCCCCTGAGTTTGATCCCAAGTGACAAATTTTTAAAAAAAGAGAAAAAGAAAAAGAGGAGCCAGGTGTGGTGGTGCACACCTGTAATCCCAGCACTTTGGGAGGCTGAGACAGGAGAGTCGCAAGTTCAAAGCCAGCTTCAGCAATGGTGAGGTGCTAAGCAACTCAGTGAGACCCTGTCTCTAAATAAAACACAAAATAGGGCTGGGGATGTGGCTCAGTGGTCAAGTACCCCTGAGTTCCAAAAAAAAAAAAAAGAAAGAAAGAAAGAAAATGAGACAGTCATACCATTTCTCTCTCTCTCTCTTTGACTCTCTCTCTCTCTCTCTCTCTCACACACACACACACACACACACACACACACATAAATATAACATTGAATGCTTATTCTGCTACTCACCTTTAGCTCTTAATTTAGTTATCATTAGCAAAGTGCTAACATTTTATATGCTTGGCCTTTTTCCATCTTCAAAATTGCCCTAGGAGGTTGGTACTATTCCCATTTTTATCTATTTGTTTATTTTTAAAAAGACCTTCAGCAGAAGGTCTTCTGGCCGCTTTGATGCATCTTTGCTTCAAGTTCAGTTTCCAAACAGCCTCTGTCCCTTTCCTTGTGGTTATTTCCTTATTCCAACTTACTTTCCATGCCCTTCATTCTCACTCTCCTCAGGTTACACTGTGACCTGGCTGCCCTCCCAGGGTCCCACATCACTGCTGGCTGCTGGAGCCCCCCGATACCAGCATGTGGGGCGAGTACTACTGTTTCAAGAATCAGAGGCCAAAGGACACTGGAACCAGATCCAGAAAATAAATGGGACCCAGGTGAGCATGGCCCAAGAGGCATCTTTGGGATAGGGGCTGGTGTGACATGAACGATATTCTTTATGTCCTTTCAACTTTCATCCCCTTATTGTATGGCAGGCCCCATCACAAAACCCTCTGAGGTAAGCCTTGTGTCTCTACAGTTTAAGAAACTGAAACTTCCAGAACTCAGCTTGTCTTAATCTACATAGGCTCTACGGTTGATCCAGGATTTGAACATGCGTCTGAGGGATTGTAAGAAGATGGACATGATGCAACTGAGGAGGTGGTGGTAACCTACCACCTCCTACTGTCCCTATGGGCTCTTCCTTTAACATCTTTCTCTCCCTACAGATTGGCTCTTATTTTGGTGGGGAGCTATGTGGCATTGACATGAGCCAAGATGGAGAGACAGAGCTGCTGCTGATTGGTGCCCCCCTGTTCTATGGGGAGCAGAGAGGAGGCCGGGTGTTTATCTACCAGAAAAAACAGGTGAGAACCCAGACCCTGTGCAGGGTGAAAGTGGAGAAGCAGAGATTCTCAGGTCTACTCAGGTCCAAATTATTCCAAAGGGCTTTTCCTGCCTGGTCATGTGTAAGTCAGACCTTTAGAACAATAAACAATAGCTAACACTACTTGGGGTTAGGCAGTGTGCAAGGCCCAGTGCCAAATGCTTTATGTACATGACCTCATTTCATCCTTCCATCACCTCCTGAGGTCCTTATTTTATAAATAGGAGGCAATTTCAGCAAGGCTAGGGAACTTTCCAGAGCCATGAGATCACTCAGCACAAGACCAAGCTGGCATTAAGGCGCAGGTTAGTTTGACAGCACCACTCTGGCTGTGAGGCACCACATCGCACGTGTCTTTTGTGTTCTCCACTGAACTGTTCTTCACAATGCCGTGCTCTGTGGAAACTGCTATGATGGAGTTGGGATTTGTTTCCTTGTTTCTTCCCAGATGGGATTTGAAATGGTCTCAGAACTTCAGGGAGATCCTGGTTACCCCCTTGGGCAGTTTGGAGCCGCCATCACTGCCTTGACGGACATTAATGGGGATGGGCTGACGGACGTGGCTGTGGGAGCTCCTCTGGAAGAGCAGGGGGCTGTTTACATCTTCAATGGGAGGAATAGTGGACTCAGCTCCCGGCCGAGTCAGGTGAGGTACCCACCTGCCCATCAAACGCTGTTCCCAGGAACCCTGAAGCCTCCAGTCCCCATCCTGCCTCTACCTACCCAGCTCCCAGCTTAGCATGAATTTCTCTCTTGCTTTCAGCGAATAGCAGGGACCCAGATGTTCTCAGGAATTCGTTGGTTTGGACGCTCCATTCATGGAGTGAAGGACCTTGGAGAGGATGGCCTGGCAGATGTGGCTGTGGGGGCTGAGGGACATGTGATTGTGCTGCGGTAAGATAGATTCCTGAGTCCCCCTGATAACTTCAGCTCTTATCCTTTGAGTGGTGAACGGTGCACTATGGTGCTGAATGCCTCACAGAACCAGCCCATTTGGCCTTCACCCCAACCCTGGGAGAGGGGTTCCACTTCTCCAGAGTGGTGGTGATATTTCCTGCCTATTCTCTCTTTGTGTTGTTGGAAGCATCCTTTGTACAGGGTAGAGATGTTTATTGATCACCTGCTATGTCTTGAACACTAAACCTGGCACTGGATCCAGAGTGTACGAGTAGTGATAGATATAATAAATTAAACAAGCCAGGTGTGCTGTCCCATGCCTGTATTCCCAGCGATTCAGGAGGCTGAGGCAGGAGGATCACAAATGTGAGGTCAGTCTGGGCACCTTAGAGAGACCTGTCTCAAAACTAAAAATAAAACATGCTGGGAGTGTAGCCCAGTAGTAGAGCAACCCTGGGTTCAATCTTGCAAAAAAGTAAATAAGTAAATAGATAATTACAAATTGTGGTAAGAGCAGTGAAAGAAATGAACAGGGCACTGTAGGAGAAAATAGCAGAGAAGGCCTCTTGAAGATTGGGTGGCCAAACAAGGCTTTCTGAGAAGGGGATACTTGAACTTGGAATTGAAAGATGACAAAGAACTGGGCTTACAAAAATCTAGGTTAAGAGCGTTCTGTGTAGAAAGCCCAGGGTGTGTCAGGGCCCTGGGAGGCAAAAGTTTCTCACCCAAGTGGACTGATGTGGTTGGAATGTGGTCAGCCCAAGGACAGGGGACATAAGATTAGAGATAAGGGTAAGGAGATAAGATTGGAGATTCAGGAAGTATGGCTGGGATTATAAAATATCTGAATTTTATTCTAAATACCACATAGCATCATTGGATGGTTATATGCATGGAAGTAGCTCAATATGACTTCTCTTTTCATTTTATTTTTATTTTTGTAGTGCTGGGAATCAAACCCAGGACCTTGAACATGGTAGGCAAGTGCTTTACCACTGAGCTACATCCCTAGCTGCTATGATTTCTCTTCTTTTTTTCTTTTTTTTTAAATATTTTTTTAGTTGTAGATGGACACAATGTCTTTATTTTATTGCTTTATACGTGGTGCTGAGGATCGAACCCAGGGCCTCACGCAAGCAAAGCAAGCGCTCTACCGCTGAGCCACAATCCCAGCCCCGTGATTTCTCTTCTTATAACTCACTTTTTTTTTTTTGTACCGGGGATTGAACTCAGGGGCACTTGACCGCCGAGACACATTCCCAGCCCTTTTTATATTTTATTTAGAGACAGGATCTCACTAAATTGCTTAGGGCCTTGCTAAATTGCTGAGGCTGCCTTTGAACTCGTGGTCCTCCTGCCTCAGTCTCCTGGGCCGCTGGGATGACAGGGGTGCACCACCACACCCGGCATAACTTACTCTTTATATGGAAAATGGATCACGAGGCTGCAGCAGTGAACCAGGGAGGCCTAATTAATTGTCATCATGTTTGTTATGATTGAGAGGCAACAATGACCTAGAGTTCAGCTTAAGGAAGAAGAGTTCTTTGAATTCTGCTGGATGCAGCCCCGGGGCTGATGAGGGTGTGGAGCTGAGGCCAAGGGAGAGACTTGGTGGTTTTCTGTTTGGCAGCTCCCGGCCAGTGGTGGATGTTGTCACTCAGATGTCCTTCTCCCCCACTGAGATCCCAGTGCATGAGGTGGACTGCTCCTACTCAGCCAGTCACAAGAAGAAGGAAAGCGTTAACATCACTGTCTGCTTCCAGCTCAAGTCTCTCATCCCCAAGTTCCAGGGTCAGTGTTGTCCTCTCGCCTACAAGAGCAGCTGCCCACCCCAAATCCCAGCTATGGCCTCAGAATCCTCCACCGTCCAACTCCTGCCTTTTCTACCCTCCCAGGTCACCTAATTGCCAATCTCACCTACACTCTGCAGCTGGATGGCCATAGGACCAGGAGCCGTGGGTTGTTCCTAGGAGGAAAACCTGAACTCACTGGGAACACAGTGGTTACCTCAGCCAGTTCCTGCAAAGAGTTCGAGTTTTACTTCCAGGTAAGAGAGCCAGTGCTGGTGTTCTGGAAAGGGGCGGATGAGCCGACCAAGGTGAGAGGATGCGGGCTTGTCCCTGATGTTGTTCAGCTGTTGAACTCTCAGTACTGTGGGGGACATATACAAGGGCATGCCATAGAATGG
>PVHX01006768.1:48502-66484 GCA_004024805.1 Geosciurus inauris
GCATCCTGCTTCCGCATTCTTTGCTCAGAAATAAGACACCTACCCCCTCCTCTATATAAGCTTGTATCTCTCCTCAATAAATCAGTTCCTGCTTAAGACAGAACTCTCCGGCTCGGGCGTGGTAATTGCGTGCCGGACGACTTTACCTTTCTCAGCCGTCGTGTGGGGGACTCCCGGGGATCCCCTCCTCCCCGCTGGCGGAGGGGGGAGACTGATGCCTGGCTGGGAGGACCCCCACACAGTACTACCATTTCCTCTTTTTTTTTTTTTTAATATTTTTTTAGTTGTAGATGGACACAATGTCTTTATTTTATTGCTTTGTATGTGGTGCTGAGGATCAAACCCAGGGCCTCACGCATACGAGGCAAGCGCTCTACCGCTGAGCTACAACCCCAGCCCCTACCATTTCCTCTTGTAAAATAGAGGATAACACCCTTTGCATATTTTCTTCTAGTCCTGACTATATTCACCTAAGCATTTTTTTAAAATATTCTTTTAGTTGTTGATGAATCTTTATTTTATTCAATTATTATTTATATGTGGTGCTGAGGATCGAACCCAGTGCCTCACATATGCTAGGCAAGTGCTCTACCACTGAGCTACAGCCCCAGCCCTCACCTAAGCATTTTTAACACGGTGAAAATTGTGATGCACTTACCATTTTCCCCTACTATTTTCTCACATCATATATATTAATGCTGCTACTCGGCTTTCACAGTTTGTTGGGGTTTTTTTGTTTGTTTGTTTTTTTTGTTTGGGGAGGTTTTTCTTTTTCTTTTCTTTCTTTTTTTTTTTTTGGTACCAGGGCTTGAACCCAGGAGTGCTTTACCACTGAGCCACATCCCCAGCCCTTTTTAATATTTTTTTAGAGACAGAGTCTTGCTAAGTTGCTGAGGCTGGTCTTTAACTTGACATCCTCCTGCTTCAACCTCCTGAGCCGCTGGAATTACATGTGTGCACCACTGCACCCAGCTCTTTTATGGTTTTGTTTTTGTTTTTTTTTTTTAATACCTGGAATTAAACCCACAGGCACTGAACCACTGAGCCACATCCCTAGCCCTTTTTTATATTTTATTTAGAGACATGCTGAGTTGCTTAGGACCTTGCTAAGTTGCCCAGGCTGGCCTGGAATTTGACCTCCTTCTGCCTCAGCCTCCTAAGCCTCTGGGATTGTGAGTGTGCACCACTGAACTGGCTCTTTCATATATTTTTTTAAATTTTGTTTTTGGAGTTATGTATGGACAGCATACCTTTATTTTATTTGTTTATTTTTATGCCGTGCTAAGGATCAAACTCAGTGCCTCACACGTTAGGCAAGAGCTCGGCCACTGAGCTACAGACCCAGCCCTCATATTTCTAATAGCTAGGGAACATTCAGGCATCACGGAATGTCATTATTTGACAGGTACATGTAATAATTTATTAACATCTACCCTAGAAAAAGAATTTTTGTTTTTTTGTTTTTGTTTTGTTTTTGCAGTGCTGGGGATTGAACCTAGGAGTGATCTACTACTAAGTTACATCCTCAGCCCTTTTTATTTTTTTTAAATTTTATTTTTTTTAATATTTATTTTTTAGTTGTAGATGGACAGAATATCTTTTTTTTAAAATTTTTATGTGGTGCTGAGGATTGAACCCAGTGCCTCACGCGTGCTAGGCAAACATGCTACCACTGAACCATAACCCCAGCTCCCCTTTTTATTTTTTGAGACAACATCTCACCAAGTAGCCCAGGTTGGCCTTGAATTTGTGATCCTTTTGCCTCAGCCTCCCCAGTAACTGGGATTTCAGGCACCGCACAGGGCTGCAGAAAGTTTTTTTATATTAGTTTGAACAAGTGCTGAAATACTCAAATGCAATTTGCTTATAGCTGTCCTGTGCAAAACTGGAATTGACATCAAATTATTATAAACTCTTAAATGTTTCAAAAAGAGCTGAAGACAGGGTTGGGGTAAAGAGATTTTGAAGTTTATTTTACATTTTTTATTATGGGAAGTATTTGACCAGAAAGTGGAAGCAAATAGTTTAATGAACGCCCAGGTATCTATCATCCATTCTAACAATATCACTCAGTCTTATTTCACCCATGCCCTGCTCCTCTGCCTCCTGGCATACCAGCCCTTAAAAGAGCTGCACACGTGAACTTTAATTTGCCAGAGAAAATGATGACATGACATGGCAGAAAGACCTTGGGCTTTGGTTTTGGACAGACATGGATTCATATCTTAGCTCTGTCACTCCCAGTTCTAAGACCTTTGGGCAATTGGGTCACCTCTTTTTGTGTGTGTGGTGCTGGGGATTGAACCCAGTGCCTTGTACATGCGAGGCAAGCACTCTACCAACTGAGCCATATCCCCAACCTAGGTCACCTTTTTAAGGATCATTTTCCTCATTTTGAATATGAAAATAATACCTACCTCTCAAAATTAGTGGGAATTTTAGGTGAAGTATGATTTACATGTCTGTGAAGTGCCAGTATCAGGCACTGGTGATAACTGTTAGGGTAGCAGCCAGCCAGACACGGACACCTCGTGCAGCCAGGAAATCCTTTATTCAGGGGAGTGGGCGCCCGGGCGAAGGAAAGAGGAAAGAGAGAGAGAGAGGGGACGTGCGGGAGGGATTTTATAGAGCCCACTACAAACCGTGTGGTGAGCTATGGATTGGTTACTTTAAAATTGGGGGCAGATAAGCAGTAGGGTCTTCTTTTGATGTGCTAACCTGAGTGGTTAGGCTTTGTTTCCCAGGTGGAAGATTCGGGAGAGGAACCCCCTGGGGCAGGAACTGCCTTGGGCTTTTAGAGAGGGGATGTGAAAATTAATTACAAAAGGGCTGTTTTTTACCTTACAATAACAAATGACTAAAATCCATCCTTCAGACTGGGGTTGTAGCTCAGTGGTAGAGCGCTTTCCTAGCATGTGTGAGACACTAGGTTCAATTCTCAGCATCACATATAAATAAATAAAATAAAGGTATTATGTCCATCTACAACTAAAAAGATACAAAAAACAAAAACAAAAAAAAGTTCACAATTAAGAAAAAAACCGTTCCTATTCTCAAGGGACTAATATTCTAGAATTAGGATAGTCCTATTATTCCAGAATATTCTCTCTCTCTCCTCTCTCTCTTTCTCTCTCTCTCTCACACACACACACACACACACACACACACACACACACGAGAGAGAGAGAGAGAGAGAGAGAGAGAGAGAGAGAGAGAGAGAGAGAGAAGATTGAACTTTGAACCCAGGGATGCTGTACCACTAAGCCACATCCCCAGCCCTTTTAATTTTTTTATTTTGAGACAGAATCTCAGTAAGTTACTTAAGTCCTCACTAAATTGCTGAGGCTGGCTTCAAACTAGCAATCTTCCTGTCTCAGCCTCCTGAGTGGAATTACAGGTGTGTCCTAACATGCTCAGCTTATTCTAGAGTATTCTTGTGCAAATGTTGATAATGGCTGCCTAGAACAGTTTGACAGATTCAGTAGCTTAAATTAGGACTCAATGGCAAACAGTGCTGTGTTTGATTAGTGATGTCTCCATGGAATTGGGGCTGAGCAATTAGAAGCTTGTGCTGAAAGTACCCTGGACACAATATAAACTTACACTATATGGTATATTTATTTATTTATTACTAATAAGCAGTGAAAAAAAGTTTACCCCTGTTAAGGTCTTAGACAACTAACTAGCATTTGATCATTGGTAAAATGCCAACAAGTCATGCACTCAGTTGGTATGTTAGATTCAGTACAAAGATTGTGTTCTTTTTCTCACTTACAGGACTGCATTCAAGACCTAATCTCTCCCATCAATGTCTCCCTGAATTTCTCTCTTTGGGAAGAAGACAGGACACCGAAGGATCAAAGGGTGGTAAGAAGAGATTGGCTGGGGATATTAATAGGGAACATGGGAAAGAAGAAATTCTATTTAGCAAGAAGTGACTGAATAATATAGGAGTCTTTGATTCTAAGCAACATAAACCAAATATGACTTACTTAAGCAGGAAAGGAGTTTATGGGAGTTTTATTTTTTAAAAATTTGAAAACACAACTTTGGGAATGAGGAGGGCCTGGGTAGTGACTCTGGGTGCTCTCAAGAGGAGAGGATAATGGATAGACTCTCCAAGGCCCCTTCAGTAGATCTGCTCTGGGCCCATGCCAGGTATCAGCTCCGGATCACACCAGGTTCTGATACTGCTCAAGCTGTAAATTCCAGGGAGAGAAGTTCAGAAGGCCTGGCTTTGGACGGAGGCTTGCCCATTATTGGTGGAAGGACAGGGCACCTTGATTAACCTTCTCACCTATGTGTGTTCAGTTGGGGACAGGTAGTTTCCTCAAAGTCAAATTGGGAAGTTGTAAAAGAAGGGGAAAACAATATTCACCCTAGATTCCCAGATCAGACACTCCCCACCCAATGCCAAAAACCTGCTGTCCTTTTCTGAAATCCTTGGCACTCAACGGATGGTTTGGTTGGTTGAAGGCAACAGGGTCTGGAGGACAGAACCTGGGCCTGGAAGCTTGAACACAACCATGAGCAAGTTCTGTCCCTCTTTGGGACTGTTTCCCCATCTATGAAGTGAGTCCCACACTGTGAGGCCTCTCCAGAGCTGGAGACCTCTCACTGCCTCCTGTACTTGCCTATGCCTTTCGGCAGCATAGGAAAGGCTCTCAGATGCTCACTCCACACACCTGTGCTCACTCTCCTGAGATTTAAAGATATTGGTGGTGTGCTCACTAGAAATAAAGCCCTACCTATCAAATGCTCGCCACACACCTGAGCAAAGGTGACTGAGCCCCTTTCCTGTGCTAAGGCCTTTTCTGGGCACTGGCTCTGCTGAGATCAATATGCATGACCCCACCATTAAAAAGCTCACAATCCACTGTTGGAGAAGCCAGGGAAGTCAGTAGTGACTGTCATGGTGCTACAGTCAAGTTCAGTTCGGGGCAGCAACAATCTATGCCAGAGATTTGAGGCGATAAGGAAAGTCTGCCCACAGAGGTGACTCCCCAGGTGGAGAGGTGGGCATTCAGGTATCATCTTTCTTCATATCTTTCTGTTGGTATCATTGTTAGACATTATCTTCACTACTTGGCAACTCCAAGTAGAAAGCAGAGACCTTATTGTCATGACCTTGGCCATATTCACACCCCTAAACTAATCCCTTGGACCAGGCCTGGGTGGAATGTGTACCTCGTATGCGGATATATGGGGACAATCAAAGCCCTTGATGGGACCAGGCATAGAGGAGAGTTGGGAAGGGGGCAGTTAGACATCTCTACTGTCACATAGATATTTTAGGAAGCTAATTCCAACAGTAGTAAGGAGGCTGGCTTGCAAGGACTTGAGCCTGGGATCAGGAAGACCGCTCTATTGATTGGTCCCACTGTGGGATAGTAAGCCCTGAACCAAGGCATTTTTCTGTGGGAGTAGAGAGGAAGAGATACATTCAAGAGAGGTTTAAGAGGCAGAATTCTCAGAGGCTGGATATGGGGAGAGAGGCAGAAGATGACACTCATTTCTGACTTGCCTCTGGGTGGATGACGGAGCCTACCCCGGACAGGAAACACTGAGGGGAACACAGGTTTGTTAGGAAGGTGAGCTAGAGAGTTCAGCTTTGAACTTGGTTGCACTTGGGGCCTGTGCGTCATCCAAGAGGCAATTGGATTCATTCTAGGCAGAGGCAAAGTACCATGGGACTAGCTCAGATGCAAACACAGAAATTTACATAGAAAGTGCCTTTTAAGGGGCTGAGACTGTAGCTCAGTGGCAGAGCACTTACCTAGCACATGTGAGGCACTGGTTTGGAGCCTTAGCACCACATGAAAATAAACAAACAAAATAAATGCATGCTCTCCATCTACAACTACAAAAAAAGTGCTTTTTAAAAAGTCTTTCTTGGGCTGGGATTGTAGCTCAGCAGTAGAGCGCTTGCCTCGCATGCGTGAGGCCCTGGGTTCGATCTTCAGCACTACATACAAAGCAATAAAATAAAGACATTGTGTCCATCGACAACTAAATAAATAAATAGATAGATAGATAATCTTTCTCCTATAAAAGGCAGGTTGGAGTTAGTGTGGCAGTTCTGAGTTTCTCAATCAGGGGATTAATGTGTTAGTCGTCTTTCCATTACTGTAACAAATGCTTCCCAAGCTTTATATGGGAAGCCAAATAATCAATGTTTTTGGCATTGCAGGCCAGGTGTTTTCTGTTGCTACTCAGTTCTGCCCTTACAGCATCAAAGCAGCCATAAACAGTAGGCAAATGAGTGGGTATGGCTGTGTTCCGGTACCACTTTATTAATCAAACAGTGGGGGCTGGATTTGACCTTCCTGTCATAGTTCAGTTACTCTTTCTCTAAATCAGCAGCCTCAGTTCCTTCCGTATTACTTCTTCATTTTCTTTGTGCCTTCTTGATCTCAAAGTGGCTGCATGGACTCTACCCATCACATTTGTGCCTTGCCAAGGAAGACAGAAGAAATATGTCTTTAAGAACAGTTCTTAAAAAGCCACATAATACTTTCACTTACCTGTCATTGGTTGGAACGTGGCCGTGTAACCCAACAAAAAGTGGAGGCTCTATTTTAAAGATAAGAGGTGAGGAATGGTATGTGGGCACAACCAGCAGCCCCGGCGCCACACAAATGCCAGACTGTGTGGTATAGATACTCAGGGAAAAAGAGACCTGAGATCAAAGTAAAAAAAGACTTCTTGGAGGAAGTGTCATTGGTTCTGGGTCTTGCAAAATGAGTGGACTTTGAGTAGGTGGGAAAGAGAGGAAAGGTACGGTGGCGTGGTCAAAGGAAATGGAGAGATGGACCTCACTCTGGCAGAAAGGCCGCTGGTCAAATTCAAGGTGTGGACTCCCATTTGGCCCATGGCCCAGTGGGTGGTGAAGATCTGTGTGTGAATATTGAGGGCGGCTAGGGAGCAGTCAGCAGAGACCACCAGGACTCCAGCTCCTCAAGGAAGAGTCTAGAGACTTCTTGGCAAGTGATCTGAAGTCAGAGGAGGCTAGAGTCTTTCTAGAATGTACAGTCAATAACCCATAAAAATCTTTCTGGAGGCCCTATTACCTTTAAGTCCCAACTCTATCATGGCCCACAAAGCTCAATGGAATCTGGACCCTGCACTGTCTCCCTGCCCCTTCCAATGCATGGCGTTCCTTCCTGCTCAGAGCACCTTCCTGCTCAGACTTGAGCACAGTCTGAAGTCTTGAAGGAGCACAGTCTGTCTTGTCTCTGGGCCTTTGTATACACTGTTCTTTCTTCCTCTCTGTTCTCTTCATCTGGCTCCCTCCTTTAATATGTTAGTCATCTTTACATTACTGTAACAAATCCTTGAGACAAATCAACTTGTAAAGAGGAAAGGTTTATTTTGACTTGTGGTTTTGGAGGTTTCAGTCGCTGATCAGTTGACTCTTGTTTTGGGCCTAGGGTGAGGCACCACATCACGGTGGGAGCACACAGTAGAGTGACCTGTTCACCTTCCTGGTTTCCAGAAGCAAAGAAAGAGAGAGGAAGGGGCTGGGGTCCCAATATCTCCTTCAAAGTCACACTCCCAATGACCTAATTTCCTCCAACTAGGTCCCACCTCCTAGAGGTTCCACTGTCTCCCAGTTGCTCTATGGACTACCATGGCAGGGTGGCCAGCATCTCACCAAGGAATTCTTGCCTGCTTGGAGGGATAAGCCTCCTGAGAAATTAAAGTCTAGAATAATTAGTAAAGAACAAAAGACCAAGTCAGAAAATTCAGAACTTGGAGCCCCTGCTAGGTCCAGTCGACACTGGAGCTGGAGCTAGACAATAAGAAAACGGCTCACGTGGTTTATTTAAGGGGGTACATCAAAGGCAGGGATAAGGTTTCAAGGACCGAGTCTTGCTTTGTGATGTCTTATAGTCAGCAGGTTGATTGGCATCTTGGCAGGTCACACCCATCTCAGAGGGGCTGTGCAGCTACAGCAGGTCACCCCATCTCTAGTGCTGTGTGGGACCCTTGGCAGAGCTTGAATAGGCCTCACAATGAGTCAGAGCAGTCAACCAGAGGAAATGTCCACTGGTCATTCCCAGACGCCAGATTCTTCTATTCAATAGGCTGTGATGCAGGAGAATCCACACACAGCCCATGAGTGGCTCTCTACAGACTAGGACCTTTGACACATGGCCTTTGAGGGACATTTCAGATCTAAACGACAGCATTTCGATCAGAATGGCATTTCTTCAAGAAGCTTCCTTGATTCCCAAGTCTGAAATAGAAGTCCTTTCTCCATGCTCTGAACATACCCTATACTTGTCTGGTTATAACCTTGACTCATTGTTGAAAATGTAAGGTATTTCTCCCTCCAGATCGGGAGGGTTTGTCCTTCGGTGCATAACCAGTGACCAGCACAGGGCCAGGCCTGGAGTAGAAGCTCAGAAAATGTTGGTAAATTAGCCTTGAACTTCTAAGAGCTGGAGAGTCACTCTAAGGGGAATAGGAGTTGGCAGAGGAGAACCCCAGGAAAGGACCTTTGGCAGGTATGTGAATCCTGGGGCTGTGCAGCCAGGAGCCTCTGTCAAGGAAGGAATCCCTGGGGCTGCTTTGGCCCAGATTTCTTGTCCATAAGAGGGAATGGGTCACCCTGAGCCTCTGGTTCCCATTAGATAGCTGCTACCAGACAGCTGCACACAAAGCCATAGGCTGAGGCAGGAGAGTGAGGCCAGCCCTGCAAAGGCATTTGGCTCCTGGGGGAATGACCACAGCCATCCCAGCTGAACCCAAGCCATGGGCTCCTCTAGCCTTCCTTCACCAGTCTTGCTGCTTCAACTGAGCTCTGCTGTCCTCCTTCCTCTGTGCACAGCAGGACAAGGACTTGCAGCCCATCCTGAGACCAGCCCCACACTCTGAGACCAGGGAGGTAAGAGGGGAGGAGAGGCAGATGCCGTGGCCTGGGGCTGGGCTCCTGCTGGGTCTGGAGCCAAGCCTCCCAGTCCTTTCTTCTTGGCCTTTCAGATCCCTTTTGAGAAAAACTGCGGAGAGGACAAGAAGTGTGAGGCAAACCTGGAGCTGTCCTCCCCTGACAGGTCTGTAAGGATGCCCTCCATCCCCACCTCCAGCCTTCCCTTCAATGCCATCCCCAGCCCTTTTAAATATTTTATTTAGAGACAGGGACTTGCTGAGTTGCTTAGGGCCTCGCTAAGCTGATGAAGCTGGCTTTGAATTCGCCATCCTCCTGCCTCAGCCTCCTGAGCTGCTGGGATTATAGGTGTGTGCCACTGTGCCCTGTTCATTCTGTATCTTTCTGATGCAGCAGCTCCCATGTACTGGAAAAAACTCTGGACTTAGAGTCCAAAGACATCCCTTAAAAAAAAAAAAAAGACACCCGTCTCCCTGCACACTCCCTCTGAGCCTTACTTTCCTTCTCTGAGAAATGCACATCCCTTGTGAAACTCCTGTCAGATCAGATGAGATCGCAGGACTCAAGCCTAAGCATAGGAGCTCATTTCGTGCGGCCCTCCAAATCTCTCAATTCTGAAGTCCCCACCTCAATCCTACTTCCTTCATCTTGGTCCCTATAACTTTTCCCCGATGCCCCACCCTCAGACCTCAAGTCCTGCGTCTGACCCCATCTGCCAGCCTGGCTGTGGAGTGGACACTGAGTAACTCGGGAGAAGATGCTTACTGGGTCCAGTTGAACCTGAGCTTCCCCAGTGGACTCTCCTTCCGAAAGGTGAAGATGCTCAAGGTGAGCCTGAGGGCAGCACCTACTTGCTGCTCTGATTCTCACAGCTCTGTCATACAGCCTGAGCAGTTGGCAGCAGCTGGTAACAGAGGACGAGTGTCATATCTGTGTTCCCAGCCTGATGGTCCCCCTTGAGCTCTGTGATCTGAGGTACAAAGTTTACCCTCTTTGAACCTCAGATTTCACAACCAAAAGTGAGACTAGGAACACCCAGAGGGATAGTTAGAGGGTCGTACAAAAGGAGCATGTGGAAGAGGCTCAGGGGCCATGTCCCCCACGAGCAGGATGTGCAGTTGAGGGAGATGAATTTCCCTCCCTTGTAGAGGCAACCAGAGTGTTTTTGAGCAATGTCCTGGAATGTTTTACATATAACCTTTATTTTTAAATGACTATTACAAAAGTAATATATGATCACAATGGAAATTTGAAAATTACAAAAAAGTTTATAGAAGACAACAATATGTCCTTCTACAACTCAGCAATTGTTATCCTTTTTTTTTCTCTTTGGTCCCAAGGATTGAACCCACTCAGCAACATCTCCAGCTTTTTCTTGGTTCTTTTTAGTTAAACATGTTGATAAAATTATATATTCACAGAATATATCTTATTCTAAGTAGGACCGACCCCAGTCTTATGGATATATATATATAATATACATCACTGTGGTGTATTCATATATGTACATGGGAAAGTTATGTCAGATTCTTTCCGCTCTCTCTCCTATTCCTATCTCCCTCCCTTCCCTTCACTTCCCTTTGTCTAATCCTCTGAACTTCTATTCTTCCCCTCCCCCCATTGTGAGGTAGCTTCCACATATTAGAGAAAATATTTGCCCTTTGTGTTTTGGGGATTGGTTTATTTCACTTAGCATGATAGTCTGTAGATTCAACCATTTACCAGCAAATGTCATAGTCTTTCTCCTTTATGGTTGAGTAATATTCCATTGTGTATGTATACCACAATTTCTTTCCTTTTTATTTTTGTTTTTGTGGTGCTGAGGATTGAACCCAGGGCCTTGTGCATGCAAGGCAAGCACTCTACCAACTGAGCTATATCCCCAGCCCTTATTTTTTATTTTAAGACAGAGTCTTGTTAAGTTGTTGAGGATCTCACTAAGTTGCTGAGGCTGGCCTTGAACTTTTGATCCTCCTGCCTCATCCTCCTGAGTAACTGGGCTTACAGGCGTGTGCTACTATGCCTGCCCAATTATTACTTTCATATTTTAGTGTTTATCATTCTTACTTTGCTATATACATATGTATGTAGATGTATATTATATGTTATCTGTTTGTTTATACACATACACAATGTTGTATACTTATTCTTTGCGTGTGTGTGTGTGTGTGTGACACTAGGGATTGAACCCAGGGCATTGTGCATGCTATGCAAGTGCTCTACCACTGAGCTACATCCCCACATTATAGACTTTTTCTATATTGATTTTAACTAACTGACATTTTGCCATCTATATGGTTATTTGCCCCCCTCATGTTTAAAAAAAAATTTTATGATATTAAAGATACACAGTATGAATCTTACCATTTTAGCCATTCCTAGGCCCATAATTCATTGTCATTGAGTGCATTCAAAATGTTATGCAGCTGGGGCTGGGATTGTGGCTCAGCGGTAGAGCGCTTGCCTCGCATGCATGAGGCCCTGGGTTCGACCCTCAGCACCACATACCGAGCAATAAAATAAAGACATTGTGTCCATCTACAAAAAAAAAAAAAAATTAAAAAAAAAATGTTATGCAGCTGTTGCCACTATTTCCAGAACTTCTACATTATCTCAAACCCATTAAGCAATAACTCATTCCCCATCCTCTCTGTCCCTGGTAAGCTCTCATTGACTTTCCATTTCTGTGAATTTACATATTTTAGATAATTCACATAAATTGAATGATAGATACTTGCCCTTTGTGTCTGGGTTATTTCACTTAGCATAATGTTCTTGTTTGGGGTTTTTTGTTTTTTATTTTTGTTTTTTTGAGATAGGAGCTCGCTGTGTTGCCCAGGCTGGTCTCTACCTCCTGGGCTCAAGCAGTCCTCCTGCCTCAGATACCTGGATAGATGGAACAACAGCACATGCCACCACCTGGCTATGATCCTGATTCTTTGGCTCTGCCTCTCTGAGAATGTGCTATAACAGGGACAGTGTCCTGGAGGAGGCAGCTCCAGGGTTGATAACCTCTGGGGTAACCCTGACTCCTGGTCTCCCTTCTTACTCCCAGCCACACAGCCAGATGCCTGTGAGTTGTGAGGAGCTTCCTGAGGAATCCAGACTCCTGACCAGGACACTCTTGTGCAATGTGAGCTCTCCCATCTTCAAAGCAGGCAGCTCGGTGAGTACAGTGTGTGCTTGAAACCAAGCAGCCAAGGGGCCCTGAGCTGGAGGAGGGGAGGTAGACTTTGGCTCTAAGGAAGGGGACAGGTGATCAGCCAGGAAGCCAGCTCCTACCCTGAGGAGCATGTGTAGGAGCTGTTCTGTGTCATATTCGAAAACCTGAACCGTGGACTCAGACAAACCTGGGACTGGGTTGTTCATTTTGTGACCATGGACACATGACTTAACTATTTGGAGCCTTGGTTTCCTCATCTGTACAAGGGATGAAACACCTAGCCAAGAGTTTGGGATGCAGTGAGCACCTGCAGTGGTCACTGCAGTCATGGTGACTGGGCTGGGGGCTGTGAGGTGCTCAGACTGCTCCTGAGGCCCCCTGTCCTTCCCTGCTAGGTTGGTATCCAGGTGATGTTTAATACGCTGCTGAACAGCTCCTGGGAGGACTTTGTCAAGCTGCAAGCCACTGTGAACTGGTGAGTAGTCCCTGAGTGGGCCCCCGCCAGCCCCGCCACCACAAAGGCCTGTCCAGGCCCTTCTAACACTCCCTCTACCTTGTCCCAATGTAGTGAGAATGAGGACTCCAGCCTCCTAGAGGACAACTCGGCCGCCACCAGCATCCCTGTCCTGTACCCCATCAACGTGCTCATCAAGGAGTGAGTTCTGCTAAGCTGTGTTGGTCCCCCACTCCCATTACAGCCTCCCCACTCAGCCTTGCTGCCAGGGAGCTCCCCCTCCAGGCACTCTTTCTTTCTTTCTGTTTTTTCTTTTCTTTCTCTTTCTTTTTTTCTTTTTCTTTTTTGGTTTTGGGGATGGAACTCAGAGGTGCTCTACCACTGAACTACATCCCCAGTTCTTTTTATTAATTTGAGACAGAGCCTCTCTAAGTTGCTGAGGCCGGCCTCAAGCTTAAGATCCTCCTGCCTCAGCCTCCCAAGTTGCTGGAATTACAGGAATATGCCTCTGTGCCTGGCTCCTCTTCCTTTTCTAGAGCCTGGTGTGGGGGTGGTAATTAGAACAAATCTCAGCCATAATCCCTGTGGTTTTTAGTGCTCCAAAGATGGAGGGCCCTTTAAGAACTCAAGTCAGCATCAACTGATGGAATTAAAAACTGCACTTCAAGCCGGGCGCGGTGGTGCAAGCCTGTAATCCCAGCACTTAGGGAGGCTGAGACAGGAGAATCGCGAGTTCAAATCCAGCCTCAGCAATGGCGAGGCGCTAAGCAACTGAGTGAGACCCTGTCTCTAAATAAAACACAAAATAGGGCTGGGGATGTGGCTCAGTGGTCAAGTGCCCCTGAGTTCAATCTCTAGTACCAAAAAAAAAAACAAAAAAACTGCACTTCAAGCTGCCCTGTGTCAAATGCTATGCCAGAGGCACTGCATGGCTGCTGGCTTTCCCTGGAGCTTTGGATACTTTCATGGGGCAGCTGTACCTCTCTCCATTTGACTAATAAACAACTGAAGCTCAGAGAAGGCAGGCACTGGCCCAAGGCCATGCAGCTACGAAGCACTGAAGCCAGGGTCTCAACTTAGTCTACCTGGCTCCAAAGCCACAGCTCTTAGCTGTTTTTAGCTGTGCTAGAGTCTCTTTCTTCCTGGGGTCAGCAGTTCTGGGAGAGATTAAAGTTCCCACCATGACCCTTGCCCTCAGGGAGCTTCCAGTCAAACCAGAGAAACCAAACTCCTGCACACCCAGAATGAATGAATCTCAGAATGCTGGGGCAGGAAGGACTCACAGGGAACTCTTGTTGGATTTTCTAGTTCATAGAAAAAGAAATTAGAAAAGTTGCAGGGCTTTTTCAAATTGGTCAGTGAGATAAGGACTCAGCATCTGAGTGCAGGTCTCTGGTGCTTTTGACCATAAATTCCAAATTGATATGAAATATGTTGATATAAAATTAGAGCCAGTAAGGGTCAGGGTAAGTGGGGGAGAGACCAAAGATTGATGAAGGTGAGGCTTGGACTGGGCTCTGGAGAATGGGGCGATTTGGATGAGGGCCAGAAAGGAGGCAAAGATCATAGCAGAGGCAAAGAAGGCAGGAAGCAGAGGAGCTGGTGTTGGGAACAGGCAGAGGGCAGGTGCCACCGAGGGCAGGTGTGTGCAAGGGAAAAGGAGGAAGGCAGTCTGGACATGGGAGCTTGGACCTGACCCTCCCAGGCAGTAGGGAGCCATGAACGGGTTCTGAGTAGTAGCATCAGGATCAGAGAGATGTCAGGAAGGCCAGCCGGCCACAAGTGCTGGGAGCATGGGGTGGGGCAGGGATGCAGAGGCTGACATGGTTATCTAGGAGACAAGCAGGGCCCAGAGGACCGGGTGTTGGGGGAGAGACACTGGTGAGGTGACACTCAGCGGAGAGAACACAGCCCCCAAAGCATGCCCCCCCTCCCAGGTTCCTGTCTTGTCCCTCCACTGTGGGGCTTTGGGCAAGAGACTGGCCTTAGTTTCCAAAGAACTAAATGAGATGGTGCCCGTGTCATCCCTAGCCCAGTGCTGACAACTCAGAGGCTTCCTACAGTCCTGGCTGATGTCTTCTCCACCCTCCATTTCTGCTTTTCTCTCTCTACAGCCAGGAAAACTCCACACTCTATGTCAGCTTCACCCGCAAAGGTCCCAAGATTCACCAAGTCAAGCACATCTACCAGGTATGAACCTCAAGGGGGAAGGGTCCTTATAGGCCACACATTCGTTCAGGCCTGTCCTAGGGGTGGAGGTTGCATATGCCAATTACACACAGTCCATCCTCAGTGGATCCAGCCCTCCACCTAGGTCTGCTATCCTGCCTACAGAGCTTCACAGCCTGCACTTAAATGTTTCCACCAGCAGGGGGCGCACCCCTGCATTTCCACTGGGCACATCATCTATGGAATCAGAGCTTGAGGACAGGAACTCTGAGAGAGAACCTATATTTTTGCTCATGTATTTAATAAACCAGCCGGGCACGGTGGCACACACCTGTAATCTCAGCACTTAGGGAGGCTGAGACAGGAGAATCGTGAGTTCAAAGCCAGCCTCAGCAACAGCAAGGTGCTAAGCAACTCAGTGAGACCCTGTCTCTACATAAAACACAAAACAGGGCTGGGGATGTGGCTCAGTGGTCAAGTACCCCTGAGTTCAATCCCTGGTACAAAAAAAATTTTTTTTTAATAAACCACTGTTCTACTTTAGGTACTTTGCTTGATGCTGGATCCTTGCCCATCCCCAAACCTAAGTTCTGTGACTAGTGCCTTAATTGTACACCTATGCAATTCTACTCCAGCTCATGAGGCCCTATGTGATAGTCATTGCCATCCTCATCAAACAGATGAGACAGTTCAGTAGCTTGCCCAGGTCACTTGGCTGATAAGGGGAAGGGGTGAGATTCAGGCTTGTATCTGAATATCCAAAGCCATGTGTTTAGCCTCCAAATTCATGATCTGTCATCGCTTCTGCAATATGGTCAATGCCAGGCTGTAATCTTCATTACGGGAAGGTTAAAGGAGGGAGGCTGCCCCACCTCTAGGGTTTCCTTAGAGGTGACCTCTGAGGGAGGAGGAGGCATTGACTAAGTCAAGAGCATTTTCAGTTCACTTTGTAGGATAAATATAATCCAGGACAGTACAGTATAGAGTAATGTAGTAAACTTTGCATACAATTGCTATCTTGTAGCTTTGGTCTCTACAGGTTCCAAACCAAATTTGTCATCTTCCCCTAAGTCAGCATCTCCTCTGGCTTGCTTGGAATCCTTTTAAAGCACTATCTTTTCCTCAAGTAGAATTGCCAAGTCTGCATGAATTTCCCCTTCCTCTGTGCCTGGTCCCACTATTCTACTGTCTGTATCCCCTTTTCTCTTTGCCCCCTGATACTGCTCAGACTCAGTTCCTCATCTTCTTGCAACTAGACTGTTGAGACAGGCCCTACAATTTTTTTTTTTTTTTTTTTGGTACTGGGGATTGAATCAGGGGTACTCAATCACTGAGCCACATCCCCAGCGCTGTTTTGTGTTTTATGTAGAGACAGGGTCTCACTGAGTTGCTTAGCACCTTGCTGTTGCTGAGGCTGGCTTTGAACTTGTGATTCTCCTGTCTCAGCCTCCCAAAGTGCTGGGATTACAGGTGTGCGCCACTGCACCCTACTAGGCCCTAAAATCTGAGACAAGAAGATAGAGATCTGTGGTAGAGCACTTGCCTAGCATATGTTGAGCCCTGAGTTCCATTCCCAGTACCACACAAAATAAAATAATGTTGCATACAATTTCAATGTGGCTAGTAAGGCCTAACTACCCCAGTGCGAGAGTCGTTAAAAATTTTTTAAATTAAAAAAAATTGAGACAGGCCCTAACATGGGGCCTGATCTGCCATTCTGAACTTCTTCCATTCCATGCCTCCTTAAATCTACTCTTTTCCTCAGCTGCTTTTCCATGATTCTCCATTACCTCCTCAATAGTACCCTGACTCTTCATGCTCAGGCTTTCTGGGCACCATAGTTGGGTCCTGATATGATAGGCCAATATGATGGCATGACCCCCTACATCTCCTCCCCAGGCTCTCCACTCTCCAACCAATCACACTCACTTTGTCCAGTTCTGACTCCCTGTATCTTCTCCTTCTGGATACCCTCCCATCTTCACCTGTGAAAACTCTCACAGTTAAGTTCAATTGCTGCCTCTGACATTAGGCCTTTTTGAGTAAATTTAACTAAAATTTTAAGTGCCCACCAATGTTTGTTGAATGAATAAACAATAGAACCCCTCACACTGGATATACATTTCCCAGCTTGACCTCACTCAGAGATTATTGGTGCCACTTCTGTGTCACTTTCTTATACATTTCTGGGTCTCCAGCCCCAGCACAAGTAGCTCTTTTATATAAAAAGTACTCAAGAGCTGGTCATGGTGGCACGCACTTATAATCCCTGTAATCCCAGCAACTCAGGACACTGAGGCAGGAGAATCACAAGTTCAAGGCCAGCTTGAGCAATTTAGCAAGACCTACAACAACTTAACAAGATCTGATCTCAAATTTCAATTTAAGTTTAAATTTTTTTTCAAAAGGACCAGGGATGAGCCGGGTGCAGTGGCGCATGCCTGTAATCCCAGCACTTTGGGAGGCTGAGACAGGAGAATCACAAGTTCAAAGCCAGCCTCAACAATGGCGAGGCATTGAGCAACTCATTGAGACCCTGTCTCTAAATAAAATGCAAAACAGGGCTGGGCATGTGGCTCAGTGGTTGAGTGCCCTTTAGTTCAATTCCCAGTACCAAAAAAAAAAAAAAAAAAAAAATGGACCAGGGACGTAGCTCAATGGTAAAGCACACCTAGATTCAATCCTCTAAACCTAAAATAAATAAATAAATAAGCCGGGTACAATGGTGCAAGCCTGTAATCCCAGCACTTAGGGAGGCTGAGACAGGAGAATCGCCAGTTCAAAGCCAGCCTCAGCAAGGGCAAGGCGCTAAGCAACTGAGTGAGACCCTGTCTCTACATAAAACACAAAATAGGGCTGGGGATGTGGCTCAGTGGTCGAGTACCCCTGAGTTCAATCTCCAGTACCAAATAAATAAATAAATAAATGCCAGATATTTTAGTCAGCTTTTTTTTGGTGCTGTGACCAAAAGACCAGACAAGAACATAGCAGTGGAGGAAAAGTTTATTTAGGGTTCACGGTTTCAGAGGTCTCAGTCAATAGACAGCCAACTCCATTTTCTTGGGGCCAAGATGAGGCAGAAGGGTGTGACAGAGGAAAGGAGGCCAGGACAGGACAATCAGGAAGCAGAGAGCACTCTGTTCAACAAGGACAAAATATATACCCTGAAGGCGCATGCTCAGTGATCCTCCTCCTCTAGCCACACCCTACCTGCCTATTGTTACTACAGTAATCTCTATCAGTGGATAAATGCACTGATTAGATTAAGGCTCTCATAACCCAATCTTTTCACCTCAAAACTCTCTT
>PVHX01006768.1:66584-97794 GCA_004024805.1 Geosciurus inauris
AAAAAAAAAAAAAAAAAAGATTTGGGGATGTAGTTCAGTGGTAAAGTGCCTGGGTTCAATCCCTAGTACCTCTACCAAAAAATACCAACTTTTCTGGCTGGGGTTGGGTAACTCAGTGATAAGAACATATGCTTAGCATGTGCAGGGCCCCAAGTTCAATCCCAGCACCTAGACAAAAGCAAAAAAGTACCTTTTTATCAGCCCATTATGTACTAGGTACCACATCAAGCAATAGGGAATAGCAGATGAAATAAGACATTGCCCCTGTAGTCAAGAAGTTCATGGTCTAGTGGGGTTATAGACACAGAAACAGACACTTTGTCATCCTGCCAGGGATGATGAGTGCTGTGGGACACAGGAGGAGGAACCTGGCTTCTGTCTGGGGCGGCAGTAAAACCTTCAGAGATGATGATGAGGCAGGGCCTGGCAGGGTGTGCAAGGATCTGCCATGCGGAAGAGCAGGGAACCCACACTGGAAGGCTGTGAGGACAGGCCAGGTATGGGTCATCATTGCACAGTGTCCAACAAGTAGTGGGTCCTTGGGACTTAGCTAGCAAGGACTGGGGCACTCAGAGTGGAGTGGCAGTTGGCGTGGTTGGTATTCAGGCTCTGAAGTCCCTGTCCTCTGTGCCAGGTGAGGATTCAGCCTTCTGTCCATGATCACCACATGCCCATCCTGGATGCCTTGGTTGGGGTGCCACAGCCTCACAACGAGGGGCCCATCACACATACATGGCATGTGCAGATGGTGAGTGCTACACAGAGAAGAGGGTTACCCAGGCCTGTGGGGTGAACTTGTCCTGGGTTGTGGGAACCAGCATGGAACTGGTTGTGGGAAGGGAGGGAGGAATCCAAATCCCATAGACTCGGTGATGTCTGAACTAACTAGGGGCCAGTGGGGGAAGAAAACTAGAATGCCAAGGTCTTTTCTGGGGTGGGAAGAGGTCCCAGACCAACTGGAGACCTCATACCTTCATTCCTAGGAGCCTCCTGTCACCTGCCATCGTGAGGAACTGAGAAGGTTGCCCACTGCAGCCGAGGTATGAACATGTGAGCTAAGAAATTGGGCCGAGGCCAGGCACAGTGGTACACTCCTATAATCCCAATAATGACTCAGGAAGCTGAGGCAGAAGGATTGCAAGTTCAAGGCAAACTTAGGCAATTTAGCAAAACCCTGTCTCAAAATTAAAAAACAAAAATCAAGGGGGAGCTGGGCGTGGTGGTGCATGCCTGTAATCCCAGCAGCTCAGGAGGCTGAGGCAGGAGGATCTCTTATTCAAAACCAAGCCTGAACTGGGCAAGGTGGCTCACGCTTGTAATCCCAGCACTTTGGGAGGCTGAGACAGGAGAATCGCCAGTTCAAAGCCACCTCAGCAATGGCGAGGTGCTAAGCAACTCAGTGAGACCCTGTCTCTACATAAAACACAAAATAGGGTCCGGGGATGTGGCTCAGTGGTCGAGTGCCCCTGAGTTCAATCCCTGGTACCAAAAAAAAAAAACAAAAAAACCAACCCTGAGCAATTCAACAAGATCCTATCTCTAAAAAACATAAGTATAAAATATAAATAAAATAAAACATAAAAAAGGACTGGGGATGTGGCTTAGTGGTTAAGCACCCTTGGGTTCAATCCCCTGCACTGCTCCCCCCCCCAAAAAAAATAAATAGCAAAGGAAAGAAAACAAATTTTAAAATTTTTTAATTTCTAAACAAATTTTAAAATAAGAAAGGCCCAATGGTAGAGAACCCCTGGGTTCATCCCCAGTACTACAAAAACAGGGGTGGGTGGGGATGTAGCTCAGTGGTTAAGCACCCTGGGTTCAATCCTCAGAACCAAAAAAAAAAAAGGAAGGTGGGAGAAATTGGGCTGTGGTTGGACAGTGTGCAAAAAGACAATAGCCCTCTCTAATGCTCCTGTATCCCTGACCCCGTCAGCCTTGTCTCCCAGGAGTCCAGTTCCACTGCCCATTTGTCTTCAGGCAGGAGATCCTCATCCAAGTTACCGGGACCGTGGAGCTGGTGGGAGAGATTGAGGTACCACCTACTCATAACTGGTGATGGGAAGTAGTCGGGGGCCTAGAAACCTTGGGGAGTGGTAATGCATGGAAACTCCCCCAGATAGTCTACTTCCATTTTTCTTTCTGTCTTGATGAAAAATTCCCCAAGTTTAGACAGTTGCAGATGAAAGAGAACCATGATTTGCTTGAAATTTGCAGGGTTGTTTTTGTGGGTCTATGGAGTATTCTCACATGTTCTTTATGGGAAAAATCTCCCTTCCAGCAATGAGGACGTGCCTACAGTAGAGAACTGAGTAGATGAGGGTCACCTCACTGGGTCCCCCTCTTCTTCTCCTCATTGTGTTGAGGTGGGGGCAGAAGTCAGTGAGTTCTCTGTCCGTGTTCTCCTGGTCCTGACACCTCCCCACCCTTCCCACAGGCCTCCACCATGTTCAGCCTCTGCAGCTTACTCAACATCTCCTTCAACAGCAGCAAGCACTTCCACCTGTACGGCAGCAACGCCTCCATGGCCCAGGTATTTACCTCCTTAGAAGTCCCAGGGACAGTAGCAGAGGGCTCTAAGGAGCCCCAGGCCAGAGCTACATGTGGACAGCTACATAACCCCACTACCCCTAGTCAAAGCCATCTATCCTGGAGAAGCTCCCACTGGGGTGTAAGCAGACCACAAGATCACCCTTCTGAGATGAAGGTGACTCAGGCGTCTGCTAAAGATCAATCTGATGGCAGCTTAGCAAAGGATCACCAGCCTAGCAGCAGTAAACAAAGAGAGGGTACTCGGAGCACTACAGAGGTGCAGTGAGCAGGGAGGGCTGGGGGAGCAGGAAGTACAGTTGGCCTAGCAGATGAATCTTAAAGGGTAAGCAGAGGCCAGATTCAGATCTGAATGCTGCGCTGAGATTCTGGCACTGTGTGCTGGGGCTAATGGGAAGCCATGTAAATCTTAGGGAAGACTGTGGTGTGGGTTGACTAAGCCACTGTGGTGACTATAGCTGGTGATTCATTGGAGGGGATCTGGAACCAGATTCCAGTGCTGTAATACAGCCCAGACGGACGTGGTGAGACTGGGGACTGGGTGGTACATGGGAACTTTTAGGGGTGGGAAGGCTCTTCCTTGTACTCAGCTGCCCCTTCTCCCCCAGGTCCTCATGAAGGTCGACGTGGTGTACGAGAAGGAGATGCTCTATCTTTATGTGCTGAGCGGCACTGGAGGGCTGCTACTACTGCTGCTGATTTTCCTAGCACTATACAAGGTGGGAACTTCTGGGAGGAATGGGCATTGCCAAGATAGCAGGCTGCGGGGATGGGCTTTGGCAGGAGCCAGGGAGGAGACCACTGTGGTCAGGGAGCATTAGAGCTCTTAAAGGTGTCAACATGTCTCCTTTTTCTGCAGAAAAAGCTATTGAGGCCCAAAGAGCAAGCGAGATTTTTTTTTCCACTCTTGCTCAGTCTAGCATTGACAGAGCCAGGACTAGGTACCCTAGAAAGGAGGGACAAGGAAATGCCCAGGTAGCAGGACCTCCTGGTGGCAGGCACTGTACCAGGTCCCATAGTACACAGTCATAGACCAAAATATGACCCCTGAAAGGGAAAGAAAGATAGGGACAGGCATAATGAGTGCCACACTGGGGACCTGTGTACTCTGGAACCTCTAACACAGGGAACTAGCTCAGGCTGGGCAGGCCTGGGAAGTCCTCCTATGAGAGGTGGCATTTGAGTTAGGATTTGAAGGATGAGTAGAAGATAGAGGTGAAGAGTGAAGGGCATATGTTCCATGTAAAGAGCCTCAAATATCACAGAAAACAGAACATAGAAAATCGAAGTTTCTCTCTAATTGCATCTCTGGAGGCTTGTCATAAATATCCATTTTGTTTATATTCCTTCAAATTCCAATTTCATTGTTAATAGATGTGTGCATGTGAGTGAGTGTAAGAGAAAAGAGAAATTTTGTGTGTGTATATGTGAAGAACATAAATGGGATAATACTATATAGATTTCTTGGGAGCTTGTGTTTTCCACTTGACACCATATATATATATATTTCTTTTTGTACTGTGGATTTACTACTGAATCACATCTCCCCAGCTCCTTTTATTTTTTATTTTGAGGCAGGATCTCACTAAGTTGCTTAGGGCCTCGCTAACTTGCTGAGGCTGGCCTTGAACTTGTAATCCTCCCGCCTCAGCCTTCCAAGCTGCTAGATTACAGGCATGCGCCACTGTGCCTGGTGTCTACTTGATATTACATCTTGATATCCATCAGCTTTACCTCCTGCTTTTGAACTTGGCTATTTTCTGATGTCTAGATGTCTCATCTTTTATTTAACAAGTTCCTATTTTATTTTATTTTTTTCTCATACTGGGGATTGAACCCAGGGGTGCTCTACCACTGAGTCCACCAGCCCTCTTTTTTTTTTTTTTTTTTTTGAGATGGAATCTTGCTAATTTACCCAGGTTGGCCTTGAATTTATGATCCTCCTGTCTAGGCCTCCCAAGTCATTAAACAAGTTCCCCTATTGATGAACAATGAACATTTGGATTGTTTCTAATTCCCATCTATTTCAACCAATGTCACAAAGAAAGGCTTTTTTTACCAATATCTTTGCACACTTGTTCAAATATTTTTAGACTTAATTCCAAGAGGTGGAATCACTGGGGAAAATATATGTATATGTATGTTTTGAGCTTTCAACAGAGCGTGTATCATATACTAAGCACTGCATAAGTGTTGGCTCTTCATGTTACTAAATATTGTCAAATAACAATATTTGGTCAATGGGCTGAGGAGTAGCTCAGTGATAGAGCACTTGCTTAGTGTGTGGGGAGCCGTGGGTCAATCCCCAGCACTAGGGGAAAAAAAAGGACACCCATTTAAAAGATTGAAACGTGGCATTTTGATGAGCTGAAAAGATGAACTACTAGGGTTGGAGATGTAGCTATCGCTTAGTGGTAAAGTGCTTGCCTCGTATGCATGAGGCCCTAGATTTGATCTTCAGCACCACAAAAAAAAGAAGGAAAAAAAAAGAATAAACTACTAAACTTAAAGCTTTTAAACGTATTTATAGCCAGGCAAGGTGGCACACATGCATAGTCCCAGCAACCCAGGATGCTGAGGAAGGAGGATCACAAGTTCAAGGCCATCCTGGGCTATTAACAAGACCTTGTCTCAAAATAAAAAATCAAAATAGGGCTTGGGGATGTGACTCATTGGTAAAGCACCCTGGGTTCAATCCCCAGTACCAAAACAAGACAAAACGAACAAATATATATATGAAGGGCTGGGCATGTAGATCAATAGTAAAGCACTTGCCTAGCATGTGTGAGGCCCTGGGTTACATCCCCAGCACCACAAAAAAATTTTTTTCAAGATTTATATATACATATATTTCCTCCCACCCAAGAACTAAGCATGCAGATGACAGAGTGTCTTCACATGTTGCTGGAGCTGACTGGTCCAAAATGCTGCATGGACTTTTGCTCATTCAATGTGTGTCTTCTTACAGGTTGGATTCTTCAAACGGAACCTGAAGGAGAAGATGGAAGCTGACGGAAATGTCCCAAATGGAATCTCTGGAGAAGACTCTGGGCCTCAAGCAGCATCTCAGGAAAAGGCCATGGATCTGGACTGTTTAGAGCCCCTCCAGGGAGAGGAGGCCCAGGATGGAAGTGACAAGGACTGAGGTCCAGGATTGATGAACTGAGGATCCAGAATTGGACTTGAGATGCCTGGGGCTAGTCAACCTCTGCCTGCATTGCACTGTGTGTCCTCGGGCAAGTCAGTGCTCTCCTAGGCCTCAGTATCCTGGGTTTGAGCATGGATCTCATTCCTACCTGCCTCTTCTGCAGATTCATGGTGAGAATCTACAGAGGTGAGGCCTTGTGGTTATCAGATGGTCCTGGCTCCCACCAGCCTGACTTGGTTTTCTCCCCTGGAAGAGAATATCTGATTTAAATTGAAATTTAAATTTGAACTGCAGTCTCAGAACCTAGTGATACTCTGGCCTTCACATTTGCCCTTGAATGTCCAGAGGCCTCAGATTCCCAGCACCTGCCCCTGTACTTTCTCTTACCTACTGTCAGTCCCTGAATTCTGTTGCTAGAGAGCAAATCCAATCTGTGTAACTGCATTGCTATAGCAAATGCCAAAGATCAAATTCCTTAAAAAGACTTACAAGGTCTTGCGGAATTGGGACCCTGCAATTCTGGAGACATCCTACCTTGCTTTCTAGGACTTTCTAGGCTCCTGTCATTCCAGCCTTTCTTGGCTGCCAACCTCCTTCCAAGAAGTCTCACTGCATTTTCCCAGACAGCCCCCTCTGCCTGGAACATTCCTACCTCCTCTTCTTTCCTGGTTTACTTTCACTCAACCTTCAGACCTCTGCACACTCATCATTTCCTCAGGGCAGCCCCCGTCCTGGCTCAATCCAGGTCTACATTGTCCACACTTATACCAGCCTAAACTTGTCCCTTGTCCCCCAGGTTGTATGTGCTCATTGCTTAATGACTTATTTAATTTCTGTCTCTCAAACAGTGAACTCCATGAATCTAGGGAGTACATAACTGTCCCATTCACCTTAGGATCACTGGTGCTATCTCAGGGTAGAGCACATAGCAGGTGTTTGACACATTTCATTAAATTCATGACGGGGTCCTACTAACCACAGGAGGACAGCAGTTACTGACCTGCTCTTCCCCAAGGAAATATTGAGTGACTAAGGTCAGCTCCTGGTCCAGCACTGGGAAGAGAGAAAATGGTGCATTTGTGTAGGGCAGGAGGTGAGAGGCAATATTTTGGTGTCCCAGGCAGTGACCTTTGACGCAAAGTGCTCAGTCCACCTCTCCTTTTTCTTCTTCCTTCTTTCCTTTTTATATTATTTTTTATTTTTTGATCTTTTTGTTTTGTTTTGAGATGGGATCTCCCTATATTCCCAAGGATGGCCTTGAACTTCTGGACTCAAGTGATCCTCTCACCTTAGCCTCCAAGTAGCTGGACTAGGGGCACATACCACCCACCACACCTGGATTTTCCTCTTTTCTGTCCAATACAATTTTCCTTACTTCAAAGCACTTGAAGCTTTCTTCATCTGCTTGATTCCATCAGCACTTAGCTTCCACCTCATTGGGGCCCATCAGCCTGCTTCTGGGCAGGCTTCTCTCCTAATTGTTAGGTCCTGCAAGGAGGACAAAGCCTCATTCATGTCTTCCAACATGTGGCCCCTCCCCAGGGCTGGCACAAAGGGGGTGTTCCATAAGTGTCTAAATCAGTGGTACTTGATATAAAGATTCCTTCATGCTTTTAAAAATATTGAGAAACCATTTTATATGGGCTATATCTATTGATATTTATTAAATAAGAAGTTAAAATGGAGAAAAAGTTAAAACATAAGAACGCCCAAGCCCACATTCCACATGAACCAACAGAATGATGACATATGTCATTGCATATCATAACTAGAAAATGCTGTACTTGCAAGAGAGAATGAACAAAGAACATCTTAATATCATTAAGGAAAATAGTCAAAATTCAGTCAGCTCTGGTTTGAATTCAGGCTTTACTGACTCCTAGCTGTGTGACATGGACCAATTACTTTACATCCTTGGGACTTGTTTTTTCATTGGTAAAATGGTAATAAAAACTATATATATACTTCAGAGCTCCTGTGAGCATTAAATGAGATGCACTTGCCAACTGTTTAGCACTGTTCCTAGCCTATATATGCTTACTAATGGTAGCAGATGGCAATGCTTTCCTTGTGCAGACTATAGTAGAAAGCCAAATGTGGGACCTCAAATAGAGAGACCTAATTTGGAGTTGGAGTTCTCCCACTAGCTTGCTGTGTGATCTTGGGAAAGAAACTTGCCCTTTCTGTTTTTTTCCTATTCTGCTGAGGGTCTGGATATCCTTCAGAAGCTGTCATACAAGAAAAGGGTGGAGTCTGAGCACCTAAGTCCTCACCCTCATTGACCTTTTATCCACAGACTTTATCACATCTGCCAATTCAACTAATTGTGGATCAAAAATATTTAGAACACTGGGGATGTAGCTTACTGGTACAGCATGTGTCTCACATGCATGACACCCTGAGTCCAAATTCCAGCACTACAAAATACATATTCATAATAAATTGCATTTGTACTGAACATGTACACATTATTTCTTGTCATTATTCCTTAGAACAATGCAATAAAATGACTGTTTACTTATATACTGTATTAGGTGTTGTAAACAATCTAGAAATGATTTAAAATGGCTGGGCCCAGTGGCTCACGCCTATAATCCCAGTGGCTCAGGAGGCTGACGCAGGAGGATCATGGGTTCAAAGCCAGCCTCAGCAACTAAGCAAGGCTCATAAGCAACTCAGTGAGACCCTATTTCAAAATAAAATACAACAAAGGACTGGGGATGTGGCTCAGTGGTTAAGCGCCCCTGGGTTCAATCCCCAGTACAAAAAAAAAAAAGTGTATGGGAAAATGTACATAAGTTATATGCAAATACTATGGCATTTCATATAAAGAACCTGAGAATTGCCAGGTGCGGTGGCGCATGCCTGTAGTCCCTACACTTTGGGAGGCTGAGATAGGAGAATCATGAGTTCAAAGCCAGCCTCAGCAACGGCGAGGTGCTAAGCAACTCAGTGAGACCCTGTCTCTAAATAAAAACACAAAATAGGGCTGGGGATATGGCTCAGTGGTGGAGTATCCCTGAGTTCAATCCTTGGTACCAAAAAAAAAAAAAAAGAACCTGAGCATCCTCAGATTTTGGTATCTGCAGGGGGTTCTGGAGCCAATTACCCACAGATACTGAGGAATGAGGGTCTGTTCATACAAGCCATTTCTCTTTTAATTAAATGCCACAGGCCCTGTGCCCAGGGTCTTCCAGTTTTCAAGGGTCTATAGACATGTTTGGGAGCTGAATACAAAAATCAGCTGCAAAATACAAAAATAAAATTATAGAATTGAAATGAATGGTTAAGTAAATGCACATATACTTAATATGTCAGGTAGTCAGCTGCAGTAGTATTAAACATTTATAGCTATATAGTTATTTTAAATGTGGAAGTTGGAATATTTTAGTATTTGAAATTATGTGTGGTAGAATGTCAAGACAAAAAATTTGCATCAGCAGGGTACAGTGGCATGCACCTGAAGCAGGAGAATCACTTGAATCCAGGAGTTTGAGGGCTGCCTGGGCAACATAGTGAAACCCCATTTTTTTTTTTAAAAAAAAAAGTTCATCAAGTTCATAAAGGTTGAGCTGAAGAGGTAGCTCAGTGGTAGAATGATTCCCTAGTATGCACAAGACTCTAGGTTTGATCCCCAGTATCACACACATACTGCTCCCCACTCACAAATTCATAAAGGTCTTTAAATAATTTTAAATAATTAAGATTTCACCTGGACAATGATGTTTTACTTTTTCTTTTCTTTTCTTTTTTTTTTTTTTGGTGTTGAGAATTGAACTCAGGGTGTTATTCATGCTAAGTAAAATCTCTGCCTGTGAGCTAAAATCCCCAACTCCTACTTTCAAAACTATTTTGAGCTGGGTGTGGTGGCTCAAGCCTGTAATCCCAGCACTTAGGGAGGCTGAGACAGGAGAATCACGAGTTCAAAGCCAGCCTCAGCAATGGCGAGGCGCTAAGCAACTCAGTGAGACCCTGTCTCTACATAAAACAAAAATAAAATAGGGCTGGAGATGTGGCTCAGTGGTGGAGTGCCCCTGAGTTCAATCCCTAGCACCAAAAAAAAAAACTATTTTGGTTTGAAAATCAAACTGAACTACTTAACTATAGAGCTTGCAGATCATAAGAGGCTGGACTGAAATGTGCTCAGAGAAGTTATTTGCCCTTTACAAGTTATATGGCCCTGAGTATGAATATGGGGCTTGGATCCAGAGACCCAGAAGATTCAAATATGCCTGTGAGACCAAGCTGCTGGGGAGAGGTAGAGCCAGAGATAGACATAATCTGAATGTCACATCTGCCTCTTAGCTACAGAGTAACTTTAAGTCACTTAGCTTTGTGAGTTCTTTCCTTATCTGTGAATAACATAAGTAAACCTTCAGAGAGAACTATCAGGCCCTTAGTAGTCATTATCTCAAAATGTGTCCAGCAGCGAGTGATTTCCCAAGTTGTGGCATCTGTCCTCCTCAGCAAAGGTCTTAAGAGGCCACACTCCAGAAAACCCCAGGTTCACTGATGGCACTTTCCATCCATTCCTGAGGGGCCAAGTGTTAAAAAGGCTGGGACTGGATGGGAAAGTAGCACAAAGGTGGGGCAGGGTAGTTCCACCAACTGGCACAGGGGCACTAAAATGCAAGAATTGTGGCAAATCCAGCCCACTGTGGTAGGAGGGTCATGGGAGTAAGAAAAACAGTCCTCATACCTGGTCAGATATATACTCTAGCCAGTTGCGGTGGCACACACCTGTAATCCCAATACTTTGAGAGGCTGAAACAGGAGACTCGCCAGTTCAAAGCCAGCCTCAGCAACGGCGAGTTGCTAAGCAACTGAGACCCTGTCTCTACATAAAACACAAAATAGGGCTGGGGATGTGGCTCAGTGGTCAAGTGCCCCTGAGTTCAATCCCCGGTACCAAATATATACACACTCTGCTTTGGGTGAAGTTGGAACTGTAGCTGCCCACTCTGGTCTCAGACCCCGGACAAAGGATCTGCACAAGATAGTGGCTGGAGGGTTGGGATTGTGGTTCAGTGGTAGAGCGCTTGCCTCGCATGTGTGAAGCACTGGGTTCAATTCTCTGCACCACATAAAAATAAATAAATAAAGATATTATGTCCATCTACAACTAAAAAATTATTTTTTAAAAAAAGTGGCTAGAGATTCCAGGTTGAGGGACAGAGCAACTGGGTGTTAGGAACCAGGGAGAGATAATAATCAAGGTGTTTTCTGGCCCAAGGGGAGACCCTCTGTTTAGGAAGAGGAATCTCCATAAAGTTGAGGGCTTCCTCACACTTCCCACACTGGGCCACTCTATTTCTGCAGCATGCAAAACATAGGACAAGAACTTGGGTGCAAATCATGTCTCCTGAATTTTAGATAAGATTCCAAGGAAACACTGAACATGAAAGCACTTCCCAGACAAGGCCCTAGGGCTTCACTGGCTGTTCATAGTCATGATTAGTGGCTCATGATGCCCAGGGCACTGTCCACACACTCATTTTAAGGACAAGGCTCTTTTATCACATAAGGTTTTTATTGAACTCAAATTCAGGGGCTCCAAAGCCTGAGGAAGACATGGCAGGCTGGGGTTTGCACTCAAGAGGCCCAGGCCCTACCCCAAGGCCCCAATCCCCACCCTACCTACCCTTTAAACCCCTTCCAGACTCAACAAGGGTTTCAGCAGCTACCAATCTAAACTACCCCATTCTAATTAACCCTCCCTCTCCCTCCCCCCTCCCCATCTAGCACTTTGCCAAGCCAGGCACCCACTAAGGAGCATGCTGCTGAGGCCAGTTCTCTGCTGACCTCTTTCTGGATCTCTCCCAGAGCCTCCTGCTGCCTGTTTGGCCTCCCTCCAACCCCTCTTCATAGCCCACTTCCCATAAGTCTCCAGGGCATGTAACTTCCTGCACCCTGGCCCTCTTGTAGAATGCTCAACTCCTCCAACCCTTCCACTAACCTCTCTAAAGGTTTCTCTAGCTCCCGGCCCCCTTCTCCTCTGCCCTCCACCTCCCCATCCCTGAACGGTCCCGGGTTAACGACGGCCAGCCGCATGGGTCCGCTGGTGGCGAATGAGGTCGGAGCTTTGAGAGAAGGCCTTTCCACAGTCATCGCACTTGTAGGGCCGCTCCCCGCTGTGGACCCGGTGATGCTGCAGCAGCGTAGAAGAGCGGCAGAAGCCCTTGCCGCACACCGCGCATCTGTAGGGCCGCTCGCCAGTGTGGGAGCGCTGGTGCTGAATCAGGGTGGAGGAGCGATTGAAGGTCTTGCCACAGTCGGGGCAGCTGTAGGTGCGGCCTGGCAGGTGGGTGCGGGCGTGAATGGCCAACACAGAGCTTTGGCCAAAGCGCTTGCCGCACTCCGGGCACTTGAAGGGCTTCTCACGGGCGTGGCTGCGGGCATGGGGGATAAGTGCCGACCGCTGGGAGAAGCTTTTGCCGCAGATGCCACAGCTGAAAGGCCTTTGCCCGGTGTGCACTCTCTGGTGGCTACGCAAGGACGAGTTCTGGCTATAGCACTTGCCACACTCAGGGCAGCTGTAGGGCCGCTCGTGGCTGTGGGTGCGCTGGTGCCGCAGGAGGTAGGAGCTGTCGCCGAAGGCCTTGCCACAGTGGGGGCACTTGTAGGGCTTCTGGCCAGAGTGGGTGCGCTGGTGGCGAAGCAGGTAAGAGCTGTCAGCGAAGGCCTTGCCGCAACGGGGACACTTGTAGGGTCGCTCGCCCGTGTGGGTGCGCTGGTGCTTGATGAGGTCAGAGCTCTGGGAGAAGGCCTTGCTACAGACCTCGCATTTATAGGGCTTCTCACCAGTATGGATGCGCTGGTGCTGGATAAGGGTGGAGCCCCGCCCAAAGCTCTTCCCGCAGATTCCACAGATATTGGGCCGAGGGCCCTGCCCACCCCTGGCCCGGCCACCCCGTCGGCCTGGACCCCGAAGGGTCCCTGTCAGACCCAAAGGATTCTGAAGCATCTCAAACTGGGGTGTCGCCAGCAAAGCCCCCGTAGGCATTTCAAAAGGTGGTCCTAGGGGCAGGGCTCCTGTAGGCTGTTCCCCAAACCCCTGAGTGAAGGAGTCCAGGGGGTGAACTCCTAATGGGATACTCAAGGAATTCTTTTCCTCTGAGTTCAGAAGCATCTCTGCACCTTCCTGGAATTTAGAACTGTCAGCCTCAAATTCAGGGCTTTGGGTTTTGAACCCAGGATTCTGGGGTTCAATTCTAGGGTTTGGGGGTTCATATTCCAGGCTTTGGGATTCATACCTGGAGCTTTGAGATTCAAATTCAGGGCTCTGGGATTCATAACCAGGGCTCTTGGGTTCATACCCAGGGCTCTTGGGTTCGTAGCCAGGGCTCTTGGGGTCATAGCCAGGGCTTTGGGGTTCATACCTAGGGCTCTGGGGTTCAAACTCAGGACTCTGAGGATCTGATTCAGGGCTTCTGGGTGCAAATTCTGGGCTTGGGGGCACAAACCCAGGGCTTCGGGACTCGAACCCCGGGCTTTCAGGCTCAAACCTGGGGCTTTGGGATTCAAACTCTGGGGTTTGTGGCTCAAACCCAGGGCTTTGGGGTTCAAGCCCAAAAGGTATCTCTTCAACTTCATAGTCCCCACTGCCTTCTTGCTGAGAAATTTCCTCTTCCTCATTCTCACTTGAGTTGCCTGCAGGATCAGAGAATTACAGAAAATCCAGATTGTGTGGAGACCTGGAAGGTCATTTGGTTCATTAGTTGCCACAAATCTCTCCCCTCGCCCCAAGCAGGATCGCTGGCCCTTGGGCAGGTGCTGAAATTCCCAATCATTCTCATAAGACCCAGGACAGCCAGTCCCCAGCAACCCCCCACCAAGTCCCAGGTGTCCAAGCTCCCGACCCCCTTTCCCTCCCAAGGACCAAAGCCCCTTCTCCCGCTCCCGGTACACTCCTCCGAGGAGAGGTCCCTCCCTCACCTTCGAGGGACCCTTCGGGGCTCCCCATTTCGTCAGGACTTTGCACATCCCGGGGCTCGAGGCCCCACGGCGACGCCTCCCGCTCCATCCCAGCCAGCTCCCAATGCAGCGGCGGTGGCGATGGTGAACGATCCTGAGACCCTGCCTGAGTGCCCTGAGACCTGGGCCCTCGCCACTCGCCCGCTCAGCGCCGCCCAGGGCACCCGGCTGCCCAGCCTCGGCCCCCGAGGCCGGACGTCTTGACCCTGGGCCTCTCCGGCCCGCCGAGCCCCTCCCCTACCCGCGGCCCCGCCCCCCTCCGAAGGTCTCGACTTGCCCTGTAGCCCTCACCGGCCCCCACGCGTCGTGGCCTCGGAGATGAGGAGCCTCACGACTCGCCCTGCCGCCCCCAGCCACCGCTCCCCGCCCAAGACCCCGCGGTCTAGCCCCCCGGCCCGGGGCTGGGCTGCGGCTCTCCGACCCCCTCCCCCCGCACAGGAAGTGTCCGTCCGCGGCCAGTTCCCCCCGCTGGCTAGCGCCGCGGCCTCTCTAGGAGCGGCTGGAGGTGGAAACTCGTTGGCATTAACCCTGGGCTGGATGGCCCCGGCGTTGGAGCGCGGGGTAACACAGCACGCCGGAACCAGCGGAAGGGGCTAGGGCAGTTTGTGTGCCTATATCCTGGGTCTCCGTGTGTCCAGGGGCCTGTCGGTCGATCTCCTGGGCCCTGTGTCCGTCAGTGCGTGTGGCCAAGGGCGAGGCGACAAGCGAGACCAAGGTCAGCGAGAAGGAGCGACGCTTCCCGGCGCCAGCGGGGGCGGTGTCTAGCTTCCCTCCCCTCCCAGGCCTCCAGGTCAGCTCCGGCCGCGCCTCGGAATCCTAGACGGACTCCCCTTTGACCTCATCAGGGCTCTTGAGCCTGGGACTCCCTCGTCGAACTCCGTGTCCCCACATCGGCGTGCCCACCCTCACTCCTCTTTGGCCCCCTCCCCGTTCTTCCTAATCCACCCCTCTCCGCGACTGGGAGGGCTAGGATCGTTGCCAAGGCGACAGCGCCGCCTCCTGCTGCCAGAGGCACCGCCCCTAACCTCCCAGGGAGCTCAACCATTGGTCAATGTGGCTAGTGCTCTCGTGGCCCCTCCTCCTCCAACTTCGGTGACTGCCAGGCGTTAATGGTCGCCAAGGGAACCGGAGACATTTTTATAATTGGCTGGAGGCGCTCAGGCCAGTTCCACTTCTGTCCGCCAGAAATGCCTAGGGCAGTGAGTGGGAGGGTGGTGCCCCGCGTCTCAGCTGGTGCTTTCAAAACTTTTCCCACCATTGGCCCTCCATTATGTTTTATCATTTTGAGGAAGGCAAGGGATGTGAGGATAGACACCCGTCCTTCCCCACGCTCCCTTGCACTCCTTTCCCAGAAGTTTCCTCCTACCCACAGGTTCCAAGTGCTGAAGGGGCCAGTCCAGAGATGCTCCTGCAGAGACCAAACCTCTTTGTTTTCCGTAATCCTGTCTCTCCCCTCCTCAAAGCCTCAATTTAACTGAATCCCTGGGAACCTTAGTCCCTGGTTCCTGAATTTTCTCACAGGGAAGAAGAATTTCTTTCAGGGGAGGATGACAATGAAAAGTTCAGGAGGAGAATTGGACAGAGATAGAACCACAAGACCTTTTAAGTGATCTAAGAACTCTCCAGTTCATCTGGCTTGCTTGGATGTTTGTGGAGGAAGAGAACCTGAGAATACTGCCCCAGGTGTAGCTTTGAATGCAGAAGAAAGTGACCCTGAAAAGACAATATCATCCAATTTTGTCCTTTTTCTACCCTTCTTGCGGAAACAAGTTAGGTAGCATTCTTGACAATTAAGGAGTCCAACTGATCTGTGTGAGTGATGAAGTGGCCTTGGATTCTGTGTTTTCTTACTTAACCAAACGAACAAAGGCAAGAAACTTGTTAGGAAGAAAGATGGCATCTTCCAGTATTCCTGAAAAGAGATGAGAACAATAATTTGGAGAATACCAAGTGGTAAAAGGCTGGAGAAAGAGACTTACAAACAGAATGACAGATCTTTACACAGTGAAGGTAAGGCACCTTTATGCCCTCCAGGAAAAAGCTTCCAGTTCCATGCTTATGTCTTATCACAATGTCTGTTTGTCCCAAAACCTTTGCTAAGAGTGATGTGTGTGGTCCATGATTAGAGAGCCCACATCAGCAGAACACCCTACAAAGTGCACTGATTGTGGGAAGAGCTACATATGAGGCCACCTCTTGTTGTCCCCAAAGTACAAACACAGGTAAGAAACAAAAGTTTCCTTTACAACTTTTCTCTGACTTCCAACTTATTTATCCACCAGAATATTCACAGTAGAGCAACCAAATCCTACAAAATGTGTGACAGGTCCTTCAGTCACAGCTCTGATACAGTCCATTGCCTGCATTCTTCCTATCATGAGTCACAAGCCCAAAGTATGGCAAAAGTCAGGCCAGGACTTCAGCTGCTCTGGCACCAGCATTTTCACATGGAAATTCAGCCTCCTTGGTGCCTAGAGGAAAAGAGTGGCTGACTTCCAGTCTACCTCTCCCAGCACCAGGTCTTATCTATGCAAAGGGCCTTCAATGGGTATCCAGCCTCCCCTTGCCACACATCCAGAGTGAGAAGCTCTAGCAGTCCCCTCTGATAATGGTTACAATCACTGCAAGGTATAGAAAACTCAGGAGTCCATTGACTTGTTCTAACACTATGCCCATGGTGAGGAGCCCGGTGCATGTCCTGAACTGAGTGGCCACTTTGACCATTCAGTTGTACAGGAGCCTGGGGCAGAACCATTCAGTCTAGGGACGAAGCTTATTGGGCAACACTTCAGCGCCTATGTAGAAAACCTTCTGGATGTGTGAGGGACTTCTGCATGAACTGCTCCCTTCCTGCAAGCAAAGGACAAGCCTTCTAAAAGGCTTCTGTCAGACATGAGAAGAGATGCTCCAATATAGTCAACATGATTTGAGGTGTCTAGGGGAGACCAGCTAAGGCACAGGGCCCCTTGGAAAGGAAAAGGAAATGTGGTATTTGTACCAGGGCAGGTCATCCCCTGGCCTGACACGTTTGGGACAGGCCCTAGAACCAACTACTATTCTTTCAGGACTAAGAACAGGGAAAACACCGGGCGCGGTGGCGCAAGCCTGTAATCCCAGCACTTAGGGAGGCTGAGACAGGAGAATCGCGAGTTCAAAGCCAGCCTCAGCAACGGCGAGGCACTAAGCAACTCAGTGAGACCCTATCTCTACATAAAACACAAAATAGGGATAGGGATGTGGCTCAGGGGTCGAGTGCCCCTGAGTTCAATGCCTGGTACCAAAAAAAAAAAAAAAAAGAAAGAAAGAAAGAACAGGGAAGAGCTTGGGATGCAGTTTGTTGGTAGGGTGCTTGCTTAGCAAGTATGAGATTCCTTTTAAGTGATATAAGAACTCTCCAGGCCTGTCTGGCTTGACTGGAGGCTTGTAGAGGAAGAGAACCTGAGAACATGGCTTCAGATATAGTTTTGAATGCAGAAGAAAGTGGCCTTGAAAAGACAACTTCAATCTCTAGCACTGCCTCAAAAAAACTAAAAGCAGTTAGAAAATGACCTTTTGTTCAGAGCAATGATTTTCTTGAACTTTAGCAGACATAAAATTCCATCCCTGAAAATTCTGACTCAATAGGCTAGAGGCAGAGCCCAGAGCCCAGGGAGGTAGCTACATTTTTTTAAAAATATTTATTTATTATTTTAGTTGTAGGTGGACAGAATATCTTTATTTTATTTTTATGTGGTGCTGAGGATCGAACCCAGTGCCTCAAGCATGCTAGGTGAGCACGCTACCACTGTGCCACAACCCCAGCCCACTAGCTACATTTTTAAAAAGACACCCCATGTGATGTCATAGGGAGCCCTTATTTTGAAAATATAATCAGTCTTCTATATCTGTGGGTTCTGAATACACTGATTCGACCAAACATAGATTGAAAATATTTGGGAAAAAAATACATCTGTTTTGAATATGTACAGACTTTTTTGGTCTTGTCAGTATTCCCCAAACAATAGAGTACAACTACTTATGTAGCACTTAAGTTGTATTAGGTATTTAAGTAATCTAGACATGATTTAAAGTATACAGGCAGATGTGTATAGGTTATATGCAAATGGTACACCATTTTATATAGGGGACTTGAGCATCTGTGGATTTTGGTATCCATGGAGATCCTGGAACCAATTCCCCAACCCTGAAACCAACTGTACTGGCCTGGAGCAAGGTTTAGCTTCTTTGAATCATAAATATCTTTGCGTGTCCTAGTCCTAGAAAAATGTTGGGGCTGGGATTATGGCGCAGTGGTAGCGTGCTCGCCTAGCACGCGGGGGGCACTGGGTTCGATCCTCAGCACCACATAAAAATAAAATAAAGCTATTGTGTCCACCTACAACTAAAAAATAAATATTTAAAATAAAAAAAAAAAAAAAAAGAAAAATGTTCCAAGGAGTTTTAGGGGGTCTTTGGAATGCAAGTTCATACCTGCCCTTATTTTAAGTGGTCTGGACAAGGTAGGGATGTGTTATGTGGTTGTGGCCTTTAATTCTCACTCTGGTTGGCTATTCACACTAGTGCAGACAAGTGTTTCTCCCAATGCACCAGTGAAATCTTGGGAAACCTCTCTTCCTGCTAGGCACTGTGTAGCACCTCTGTAATCCTACCAACTCAAGAGGCTGAGGCAGATCACATTTGAGACCAGCCTCAGCAATTTAGCAAATCCCTAAGCAATTTAGCAAGACCCTGTCTCAAAAAATAAGTAGGGCTGGGGATGTGGCTCTGTGGTAAAGCACTGTTGGGTTCAATTCCCAGTAAAACCAAAACAAAACCAAACCTCTTCCTTGCTTAAATTATTTCTGGGGCTGAGCCTCAAAGACCTACAACAGCAGAAAAGGGAACCCTACCTTTGGTATTTGTTCCAAGAAATGAGCAGCTGAGAATGGAATGGGACTGAAGTTTAAGGGTTTCATGACCCTAAAGACTTGATTAAACAGTGTGAAATCATGTCATGAGGGCAGGAAGCAGAGGAGTTGAATCTGGTTTCTTTCTCAGTTGAGCCCTGAGCAAGCTTTGCAAACTTCAAAGCACTCAGAGATGTTTAAGCTGCAATTATGGTTCCTTTAATTGGCAAGCTGAGGGCAGGGGCTGGATCTGGCTTGAGTCTGAGCTGAGAACTGTTGTTGCAAACTGGGATTTCCCCAGGCAGCAGAGCCCCAGGGAGGGGCTGGGGAAGTAGCTGGGAATTAAAATCTAGTACAAAGGTAGCTCCTACTGCCAAGGTGCCTCTTCTCACCCCATGTTCCCCTTGTGATAAGGTGACACATAAAACAACCCTTCCCAGAAAAGGTTAGGGTTAGGAAGAACTTGATGGAGTCAGATTTGAAGATTAGGTAGGTGGGGTGAGTTCACTACTTCACCAGAACCGTGTCTTTTCTTCCAGTTACCTTTTCAGAAGTTTCTTGAAGTTGACAAGCCTGGTTTCTTCCTCCCAAACACAGGGCTAAGACAGGTGAACAGGAAAGTGCACACAGGACAGCTAGGGCATAAGCCCTTGCCATTACTCCATTAAATGAAGGGTCATCCTGACATGACTGGCTGTTTTTGCCACCTGCATGAGGCTAGACTTGAACCACAAAGGAAGATGGATAATGGAGTCACAGAGAGATCAGGAAGGGATTCTGCAGAGCTTGGAAACAGATGGTACAGTTCCTTCATAATGCCAGATGTTCCCGATCTTGTCCCCCTTTGTTCATTATGGCAGGTATCAAAAGAATGAAGACGTAAGATTTACTTTTGTTGATTTGCAACTCTCAGGCTGGGTTTTTCTTTGCCTGAGTCTGTCACATGGCTGTACTCTCAGGCCCATCTTGTACTTGGACTTGATTATCCCCATCCAGGTCAGTGCCTAGGTATTACCACAAGGAGCAGGCAGATGCCTCTAGAACCCTGACTGAGAAGTTGGCAAGGAACGCATGAACGGTGTGGTGAAAATGACAATAGCCAGGGCACAGTGTGTGTAGCTATAGTCTCAGCCACTCTGCAGGCTCAGGCAAAAGATTGCATGAGCCCTGTTCATGGCCAGCCTGGACAATATTGTGAGATCATATCTCTTTAATCCCAGTGGCTTGGGAGGTTGAGGCAGGAAGATCACAAGTTCAAAGCCAGCCTCAGCAATTTAGCAAGGCCCTAAGGAATTTAGTGAGACACTGACTCTAAATTAAAAAGGGCTGGTGATTTGGCTCAGTGATTAAGCACCCCTGGGTTCAATCCCTGGTACCAAAAGAAAAAAAAGACAATTAACTAAGAACCCTGGAGTTTCACTGTGTGTGTGTGTGTGTGACCCTGGGGGCAAGTTGCCTAGCCTCACCTGATCCCAATGTCCCCAATTACAAAAGGACAAGAAAGATAAGATCTCCAATTCAAAAGTGTGAGGAGGCCTCCTAGGGTAGCTAAGAAGGCCTGGGCCCCAGAGTTCTCTCAGGGATGTCCAAAGAGGGCTAGGAAGAACTCTCAGGGCCTTCCCCTTCAAAACCAGGACCTGCCAGGCGCAGTGGCACATGCTTATAATACCAGAGATGCAGGAGGCTGAGGCAGGAGGATCAAAATTCACAGCCATTTGCAGCAACTTAGGCTGTAATCAACTTAGCGAGACCCAGTCTCAAAATAAAAATTAAAATATAAAAAGGGCTGGGGATGGGGGCTGGGATTGTAGCTAAGCGGTAGAGCGCTTGCCTCGCATGCGTGAGGCCCTGGGTTCGATCCTCAGCACCACATACAAAGCAATAAAATAAAGACATTGTGTCCATCTACAACTTAAAAAAAAAAAAATCTTTAAAAAAAAAAAGGGCTGGGGATGTGGTTCAGTGGTTAAACACTCCTGGATTCAATCCCTGGTACAAAAAACAAAAACAACCAGGAACTGCTGGTCAACAAAGTGGTACTGTGGCATGGCAGATGTCACGGTTTGGAGTGACCAATTGGGCCCTTACTGCCTCATTCTGACTAGGCTGTTCTCTTCAAGAAAGGTGCTTCCTTTCCTACGGTGTTATAATGGTGAAATGAGTCAATGGATGAGAGAGTACTTTGTAAACCATAAAACAGGAGAGAAGCAGAGATCTGAAACAAATCTAGCTGTTACTTCCCTCTTGCCACACTCTTACATATAAACCTTCCCCTATTCAGAACCTAAACACTGTAGACCTTGATTTGTAAACTCTAATGATGACAGGGACCCAGCAGGTCCAGAGGCAGAAGGCCTGCTTTGTCAGAGACATGGGTTCAAGAAAAAATTTACTTTCTGTTTTTGCTCTACTTTAAGAAAAACACTGAAACCACTAAAAAGCAAGCCATGGCAAATGGCAACTGAGGCTGTCAGGAGCTGAAAAGGAGTGTGGGCTGTGGTTATTAGAGAGCTCTGGCTTCACGGATGGAGCAGCTGCTGATCTGCTCCCACCAGTTGTGGTTTAATGGGAACTTAGGTCGTCAATTTGATTTTTCAAGAGAAGCCAGAAACCTGGATTTTTGTGTAAAATACCCCGATTTTTATTATCATTATTATTTTGTGGTGCTGGGGATTAAACCCAGACCTTTGCCCATGCTAGCCCTTTTTAATTTTTTTTTTTTTTTTTTTTGGAGACAGGGGCTCCCTAACTTGCTGAGCCTGTCCTCAAACTTTCAATCCTCCTGCCTCAGCCTCTTGAGATTTAAAAATCTTGATTGCTAATTTATAACATTTGAAAATGCTGCCTGGGTCAAAATAAGTAAATAAGGCAGCTACAGCCCTAATTCAGGATGTGGCAGTGAGTTTTAACTTCTGCATTAAAGAGACAATAGGTCAAACATTCTCTTTGACTTCAATCCTCTTGATACTTCTGAGGTGAAAAGCTGCCTTTTCCTCCCCGTAGGGAGGTCCAGTGAGGGTTACTACAGCCCTACCTCAAATGGGAGGGGGAGAGTTTCTAGAGCCTGGGCAGTAGGGAGCAAGGCATCAGCAGATGTACCTGGTGAGGGCCTGTAAGGCCATCCTCAGTCCCCAGGTCCAGTTCTTACTACAAATTCTGTCATCTTGCCGGGCGTAGTGGCTCACGCTTGTAATTCCAGAACTTTGGGAGGCTGAGACAGGAGAATCACGAGTTCAAAGCCAGCCTCAGCAACGGCGAGGCGCTAAGCAACTCAGTGAGACCCTGTCTCTACATAAAACACAAAATAGGGCTGGGGATGTGGCTCAGCGGTCGAGTACCCTTGAGTTCAATCCCCAGTACCAAAAAAAAAAATTCTGTCATCTCCCTGGAGACCACCACAGAAGTTCATGTCCCTAGCCAGGCGCGGTGGCCCGCCTGTAATCTCAGTAGTTTAGGAGGCTGAGACAGAATCGAGAGGTCAAAGCCAGCCTCAGCAACCGAGAGGCGCTAAGCAACATAGTGAGACCCTGTCTCTACATAAAACACAAAATAGGGCTGGGGATGTGGCTCAGTGGTGGAGTGGCCCTGAGTTCAATCTCTGCTACCAAAAAAAAAAAAAAAAGAAAAAAGAAAAAAGTTCATACCCCTAAGCTCATCTGGGGCTTCAGGCTAGGTCTAGATCTTCACCCTTTGCCTTATCACTTTTGAGGCTGTCCACCACACTCCTGGAATATCTCTGGATACAGCTGGAAGCCTACAGGTGGGTCCAAGTCCCCTGGGCCAGGAGCTAGGGTCACAAGTAACCCACTAGCCCCCCGCCCCCTGCGAACCCCAGCTCCTGGCCGATGGACCCACTGGTGCTTGGCCATGGCTGATTTCTGACCAAAGCACCTGCCACACTGAGGGCAGGGATAGGGTCGTTCACCACTGTGGGTACGCCTGTGGGCTGCCATTTCAGAGCTCTGCCGGAAACATCGCCCACAGTCTGGGCACGGGTAGGGCTTCTCGCCTGTGTGGGTGCGCAAATGGCGCCGAAGGTCTGAGGCGTGGGCAAAGGCCCGGCCACAGTCCGCGCAGGGGAAGGGGGTATTGCCGCTGTGCACCCGCTGATGTTGGTGGAGGGCAGAGCTCTGGCTGAAGCAGCGGCCACAATCAGCACAGCGGTAGGGCTTCTCGCCGGTGTGGACACGCAGGTGGGTAGTGAGGGCGGAGCGCTGTGTGAAGGCCCGGCCACAGTCAGGGCAGCGATGGGGCCGCTCCCCTCGGTGGATGGCCCGGTGCTTACTCAGGGAGGAAGCCCGGCCAAAACCCTTGCCGCAGTCAGGGCAACAGAAGGGCTTCTCGCCTGTGTGGGTGTAGAGATGCTCCACCAGTGTTGAGCGCCAGGCGAAACTCTTGCCGCACACATAGCAGCCATGACGCTGATCTGCTCGTGGGACAGATGGGTGGGCACGGAGTGGAGGGCGACCACGGTGACGGACCTTGGACCGCCTCTCTAAGCTGGAAGAGAACCCAACCGAGGATGGCTGGGAGACTTTCTGCCCAGGAATTCGAGAGGCCCCAGAGAGTGTCTTCTCCAGTGCTTCTGTCTCTTCCCTTTCTCTTTTTCCTTCCTTGTTTCTGGAATCTGCTGGGATATAGGGGGAAGAGCTCAGACTCAGGCTCATTCTGGTCCTTGAATCCCACACCCCTGCATGGTGCCAGGCCTCTCAGGCCACTTTCGGGACCCACGGCTGTCTCTGGGGCTTAGTGAAGAATGGACAGAGGATCTTGAAGTGACACCATTCATCAGCTGCAGAGACAGAAAGGAGGGGAGGGAAGAGCAGTACATTGTCCCTTAGGGCTAAGGAAATGGCACTTGGGGACAGGAGAGGTGACATCTGAGCCAGATCAAAGAAGATGAATAGAGGCTTACAAATGTTCTCAGCAAATGTTGCCAGCAGCAGGAACACCTTAAAGAAAGGCATGAAGGAGGCCAGCAATGACAAGGTAATAGAGAAAGAAAGGAAACAATAGAAAGCCAAGAGAAAATGAACTACAACACAGAAGAGGGTAGAGGAGCCAGAGTGATGATGTGGGGGGAACTAGCAAGATTGCTCAGCGACCAAATAGGTGTGAGGAGAGGAGTCAGGTGGGCTCAGCCGCCTCTTTCTAGACTGAGTCCAGAAGCCAGGCAGGGTCCAGGAATGATGGTCTCGGCTAAGAAAGCAATTCAGGGAAGAAACTGCTAAGCAGGTAAGTCCCCTTAAGCCCGAGTACATATTTCACCTGTGTCTGCTTCTATTGGGCACTTCGCGACCTCGGGATCTTGGGCATCCGGATGCCACAGTTCCGCTGCTTCCTCTACCCAGGAGATGAGCGCTGGCTTGGTGCCTCCGCCTCCTGGGAAGAACGCAAACCCTGAGTTGTAGAGAGGTCGTCCCACAATGTCCCTACTTCCCCGACCTAGGGCCTCCCACTCCACGTGCAGGACCCAGGGTATAGGGGGCATGTGGGCCCCGGCGGGCAGGCAGGGCTCTCACCGAGAGCGCTCAGGTGGAGGTAGGTCTCGCGCATCACATCCCGGTACAGCGCCCTCTGCGCCGGCCGCAGACACCCCCACTCCTCCAGGGAGAAGTATACGGCCACGTCCGCGAAGCTCACGACCCCAGGCTTCCTGCACTCGGTCCCGACCCCGTTCGGTTCCCGGGCGGGGATGGGAGCCAGAGGCGGCGCCATGGAAACTGCCAGCCCTGGCGACAGGCCAGCCACCTCCCCTTACCAAACCTCGCTCTGCAGCGCGTCCCGCGCTCAAGAACGCCTCCCCAGACCGGGCTAAGGGGTCGGAGATCGGGAATTAGGACCCAGACAGGGCAAGACCCGGCCTCTCGTGGGCCCACTGGAGTGGATGAAAACTGAGAGCGGCGGACACATAATCAGAACCGGGAGATGACTTCATAAAAATGGCGGCAACGCGGCCTCTCGAACTTTGCTCCCACGCCGTCATGCCCACGGTGATGCTACCCGGGTGTTTTTCCTGGTCGCTTTGTCTTCCAGCCCTCATCCAAAATGGCTGCTGCGGCTACAGGTGCCAGTCTGAGAACCAGCCGCGCGACCCTGGGCCGGGTGAGCTAGGACTCCGCGCGCGCGGAGGGCGGAGCTGCTGCCCCACCAGGGTTCGGGCGCTGGGTGCCTGGCGGAGAGGCGGCGCGGTCCGGAACTGATCTCTGTGCTCTTGGGATTGGGGCGTTAGTTTGCTTTTACGGGCCATGTATAGCCGAGCTCCAGCTCATCACTCTGTTATTAGCTCAAAAACTGTAGGACAGCAGCCATTTGAGAAATGAACTAAAAGATAGATAAAAAGATAAAAGATCAAAGAGAACCTTTTCTATTGGAAGCTTGTTCAAGACTAAAATTCTGGGTACCCTAGGTAATGAGGGCCGCTGTGGAGCGTAGCCTAGGGTCTGAGAAAGAACAGGAGGACCCTCTTGTGCAAGCTTATAATACCCCCACCTTCCCTGCAGGACCTTTTTTTTTTTTTATGGTACCAGGAATTGTACTCAGGGGCACTCAACCACTGAGCCACATCCCCAGCCCTAATTTTTGTGTTTTATGTAGAGACAGGTTCTCACTGAGTTGCTTAGCGCCTCGCCCTTGCTGAGGCTGGCTTTGAACTCGCAATTCTCCTGTCACAGCCTCCCAAAGTGCTGGGATTACTGGGGTGCGCCACCGCGCCCGGCTAGGACCTGTATTTACAGGTCCACTGCCTCCCTGGCTAGGCCTGGATGTCTTACAAGCACCTTGGATTCCACATGGCTCAAACTGATCCCTTAGGGAATGGGTGTAGCTCAATGGCAGAGAATTTGACAGTGTTTGTGCCAGACCCTGGGTTCCTTCCCCAGTACTTCAAAAAGCAAAAACAAAACAAACAAACTGAACGCACTTTCTTTCCCAAGCATATCCCCAACCCTGCCTCAGGTCTTTTATTGAAACAAATGTCACCATCTCTAACCCTAAAACTCCCTCTCATTTATTGACTGCCAACTCTGCTCCCATATGCCTTCATAAATACCCTGTCCTAGGGAGATTTGGTATTTTTCTCTGCACAGGCTAAATCAATCACAGCATTTCACACACCTCATGAAAAAGACTTCATCTCTTCAACAAGTCTGCTTTCTAGCAGGGAACTTCTGTCTGCTTGCCTTCTTTCAAAGGCCTCCTGAGGCTTTCACCTGACACTTTGCTTAGTGGATGCTTCTCCCCACACCCAGGGGAGCTGGGCAAATAAAGAGTTGATCACAGCAGACTGGGGAGGAGACAAAGAGCTTGGGCAGAGTCACACTGAGGAGAAAGGTTTGCTGGAGAGTGGGCTGGAAAGGGTAAGAGTGGAGAGTGCTCCCAAGGGTCTACACCCCAGCCCTGGTTCTCCCAAGCCCTCAAAGCCCCAGAAGGACACAAGAGAACACTGAAAACTTCCCTTCAGAGTGATGGCATTTTGTCACAACAGTCCCTGAGTGATGCATCACCTGCAGGACTGGGAAGACTTGTGGGGGATCTGGACCCTTCTAGGGAAGAATCAGGAGCAGAGTTCACACCCCTGGAGGCGAGCCCCTAAGGGCCATGGGACCAGGGCACTGGGCCCCCTGGTAAGCCTCTGACTGAAGCATTGCCCACTAAAGGGACAGACATAAAAACACTGTTCCTCTGGTACTTGCTGTGGTAGAAACATGTGCTACAGGCAAAAGGTCACTCCCTGTAATACACAGGGCCAGGCTGAAGGTTTTGGCAAAGCATGACTACACTTGGGAACAGCCATGAGGTTGCTGGGTGAGTGCCAGGTGTTGAAACTTGGCACAGATTGAGGGTTTGGGAAAGGCCTGAGATACAGGAAGCCTTGGCTAGAGGCTCAGAAACCACATCAATGTCTCTGAGCCCAGGGACTCATGACAACTCCCAAATAGACCCCCTTGCTGGCCTCTTCTAAATGTATCTTTTTTTCTAAGTGATTGCTGAGAAAGAAACAAAATAGAATAGAATCTTCTTTCTTTCCTTTCTTTTTTTAACAGAGATTCAAAACCCTGCCCTGGGACCTCCCCAAGGGTTATATTTAGGTAATAGCATCAAATCTCACAACAGCAGAAGCATTTAGATGGGTATCTAGCCCTTGGGAGCCACCCCACCCCTGGATTGTGCTGGGCAATTGAGGGGCTTACCAGGTAGAGCCAATCATACATCTTAGGATGGACCATAAGAGCTACTATTACAGTGCTTACAGATGGAAAGGTGAACCACCTCCATCCTAAATTTGAATTCACACTGCCACTGACCTCAAGTTTGGATGATTCATATAGTGTGGCCTGATCATGGTACCACTGGATGTCTCAAAGCCAATTAGGTGAGAAGAAGGTCAAGATCCCAGGCTCCACTATGTGTTAGAAATTCAGGTCAGCAGAAATTAGTAACACAGGCAGCAAAGAATATGTAGATGATGTTTCTTGCTCAACAGAATGTCTTTTCTTCTAGCTGGAACCAGGACACTGTCCCTACTAGCTTTCAGATTTCTGCCTTCCTAGTGATCCTGAGTATCTGAGCCCCACTGCTGAGATTCCTCCTTCACCCAGGAGATGAAGGCTGGTTTGGGGTGTAAGAATCCTGGGAAAAACACTCATCACTCAAGAAATCTATCCTAAGATTACCTGTTCACAGCCGGGCATGATTGCACATGCCTGTATTCCCAGCAACTCCAGAGGCTAAGGCAGGAGTTTGAGGCCAGCCTGGGCAACTTAGCAAGGCCCTAAGCAACTTAGTGAGACCCTGTTTGAAATAAAAAATAAAAAGGAGCTGGGCGCAGTGGCCCACGCCTGTAATCCCAGCACTTTGTAAGGCTGAGCCAGCCTCAGTAATGACGAGACGCTGTTTCTCAATAAAACACAAAAATAGGGCTGGGGATGTGGCTCAGTTGTCAAGTAACCCTGAGTTCAATCCCGGGTATCAAAAAAACAAAAAAGGGCTGGGGATGTGACTCTGTGGTTAAACATCCCTGGGTTCAATCCCTGGTACTCCTCCCACCCTCCCAAAAAATTACCTGTGCACTAACTGAATGAAAGTAGAGCATTTCTTCCCGGCAGGGCATTGTTCTAGATGTTCTGGGTGTGAGAATCACTGTTGAACCAAAATGAAGTTTCTGCTCTAAGTTTACAATAAGCTGGGGGAGAGAACAGGTATGAATTTTGCTGGCACAAGTTTCTAGAAGACCTTCTGGGCAGATTGTATAGACCTTCAGATCAATACAAATAAGACACAGAGCCACGGTTCTGAGCAGGATTCTAGCATGGGGTTGAAGGAATTCAGAATTTTTTCCAGCTCCAATATTGAACCCAGGGCACTCTACCACTGAGCTATATCCCCAGCTGTTTTTTTTATTTTTTGAAACAGGGCCTTGCTAAATTGCTGAGGCCAGCCTCTAACCTGAATGCTCTTGCCTCAGCCTCCAGAGTAGCTGGATTTACAGGGGTAAGCCACCACGCCCAGCTTCCCGGGAGAATTTCTTGAGGTAGCATTTGGGAGCCCTGAAGGATGAGTTAAATTTGGGGGTGTAACCTAAGTGGGATGGCTTATCTGTAGGTAGAGAGCTGGTTGGAATTCCAAGGGACCTAGCACGCTGGCCACTTTGGTATATACGCTCCGAACTTTCTGCAGTAGGTCCTGAGAGGCCACTGGAGGAATCTGGCGGGGGAAGCGGTTAGGAATTTCAGTGAGGTGGATCAGGAGAGGGAGATATCAATCTGGGGCGGGAGCGGGGGCTAGTCAGCCACAAGGCTCTACTCATGCCACCACCCTTTTCCCTTTTCAGAAATCCTGATCAGATAGACTTCACGAGCACGGGTACACCCCCGTAACGCAGGCACCCCACCGCCCCAGGGAGAACTACACGGCCACGTCTGCGAAGTTCACGGCCTCTGGTCTCTTTCCCCTTCTCAGTCCTTCACAGGCACCTGCGAGGGAGACAAGAGTTCCGCTACCCTAAAGAGAGACGTTAAGGACTCTGGGGACCAAGAGGAGGTGGGAGGAGGCTGTTCCAAGCCTCGGCGACCGGAAATAGCCTTGGGTGCGGCCGCTCTAGGACAGCGAGGAACGCCAGTTACACGAACTCGGTGGTGCGGGGGCCAGAAACCTAAGGTGCCCTCAGAAAAGATGGCTGCGTCCTAGGTTCTTTACATTTTAGAAAAAGTCACTGAACAGTTTGAATGTCAACCTGCTGTCAATAACCCAGATTGTTTCCGCCTAGAAACATTCTGTCTTCTGTTGTTCCTCAAGTGGCCTTGGCCGCTCCACTTGCTCTAGTTAAGATGACCCGGGCGGATCCGGCGTAGGAGCTCAGGTCCGGCGGCGGCGAGTGGTGCAGGAGTGGAAATGATGGGGTCATGGAGCCTGATGCCCCCACCCCAATTTCCCCAAGAGGGCCTAACCAGTGATCTGTTGTTGTTGTTCTTGTTTAAAAACTTTTATTTCTACGTCCCATTCAATTCCTTTATTATCAGTTTCTTAAATATTCCTCTAGAGGAAGTCTATGGTATTTCCACATATTTACTAGCTCCAAGGACACTGGGACGAATCTCTCTCAAAGCCTTAAACGTCGTTTAAGGGAAGAGAAAGCCGAAGCCCGGTTGTTAACCAAAGGCAAATATCCCTTCAGTGATTCCAGGTCTTCAAAGTACTAAATGCGAACCTTTTCCGGTGCCTCACACTGCCTCCTCCAGGTGTGTTCCAGAAAAGCAACGTGAACACTTTGAATATGCTGACCCCTGCTGACCATATGAAAAGGAACTGAATTTTATTTTATTTATTTAGTTATTTCGGCATTTGGGATTAAACCCAGGGGTACTCGACCACTGAGCCACATCCCTAGCCCTATTTTGTGTTTTATGTACAGACGGGGTCTCACTGAGTTGGTTAGCGCCTCGCCGTTGCTGAGGCTGGCCAAGGAACTGAATTTTAAATGTATTAAGATATGATTGTATAAAAATATTAGGTGTATTAGGGGATTGTGGCTCAGTGGTAGAGCGCTTGCCTCGCATGCGTGAGGCACTGGGTTCGATCCTCAGCACCACATAAAAATAAATCAATAAAGATATTGTGTCCACCTACAACTAAAAATATTTTTAAAAATATATTAGGTGTATTAATGGATAACAGGACTCGTTTGTTTCATTTATTTGTTTATTTTTAATTTTTTTTAATTTTTTTTAGTTGTAAATGGACACAATATCTTTATTGATTTATTTTTATGTGGTGCTGAGGATCGAACCCAGTGCCTCATGCATGCGAGGCAAGCGCTTTACCACTGAGCCACAATCCCAGCCCCTATTTTTAATTTTTATGGGTGCTAGGAATCGAACCCAGGGCTTTGAGCATGCTAGGGAAACGTTCTACCACTGAGTTACATCCCCAGCCTCTCATTTGTTGTAAAGCTCCACTTCCATGGGATTTCCTGATTCTAGTCTCTCCAAACAGAAGACAATAGCCCACTATACAAAACTGTACTTGGTTCTGTGATATGACTAAAGAGATTAATAGTATTCATTTACCTTAATTGATCATTTACTATGTACAAGACTTCAAGTGCTGCAGGATGCTGTGGTGCACCCCTGTAATCTTGGCTGCTAGGGAGACTGAGGCAGGAGGATAGCGAGTTCAAATCCAGCCTCAGCAACTTAGGGAGTCCCTAAGAACTCAGTGAGACCTTGTCTCAAAAAATAAAAAGGGCTGGGGATGTAGTTCAGAGGTTAAACACCCCTGGGTTCAATTCCTGGTTTTTTTTTTTTTGGTACTGGGGATTGAACTCAGGGGTACTCGACCACTGAGCCACATCCCCAGCCCTATTTTGTGTTTTATGTAGAGACAGGGTCTCACTCAGTTGCTTAGCACCTCGCCGTTGCTGAGACTGGCTTTGAACTCGCGATTCTCCTGTCTCAGCCTCCCTAAGTGCTGGGATTACAGGCTTGAGCCACCGCGCCCGGCTGGTTTTTTGTTTTTTTTTTTTTTTTAAGTATTTTTAAGTTGTTGATAGATCTTTATTTTATTCATTTATTATTTATATGTGGTGCTGAGGATTGAACCCAGTGCCTCACGCATGCTAGGCAAGCACTCTACCACTGAGCCACAGCCCCAGCCCTCAATTCTTGGTTTAAACACACACACACACACACACACACACACACACTTACACTTTAAGTGCTCTTCCTGGTTAATGCATTTGACAGCTCTTCAGAGGACCAGAGAGGTTACCTTGCTTTAGTCCACAGAACTAGTGAATAGTGGAGCCAGGATTCAAATCCAGGCAATCTGACTTCAGAACACATGCTGGAACACACAGAATTTGGAAGGCAAATTTTCAACAACCAGAGAGAAATGGAATTTGAGGCCAGATAGAGTAGTAACATGGGGTAGTGCAAGAACCAGGGACCTAAGAGATCAGAGAAGCTACTTCTGCCCCCATGCACTGTTCCATAGTCATATAAGCCTGGAGAGAAAAACTAAAAATAACAGGCTATGATAAGCATTGAAAAGTAAATAGGGGCTGGGATTGTGGCTCACGCTTGCCTCGCATGTGTGGAGCCCTGGGTTCGATCCTCAGCACCACATACAAAGCAAATAAAATAAAGACATTGTGTCC